>DWEC01001037.1:0-14378 GCA_018245735.1 Microceris miodesmiata
AATATGAGAGGAGACCCGTATTCCAACAGTGGAATTGTAATGGGTTGAAAAAAAAAAGAAAAAAATTGAGAATATTTCATACATATGTAACTTAATATTAATTAATTACAATACAATTAATTGAAGATATAATATTATTTTTATTATATGATGACGCGTACCCGCCTGAGGGAAAGCGCAGATGCAGTTCTAAGATGGAGTACGCGTGCCTAGAAGTCTCCGGTTAAGAAACGTGGAACCAGGGGCTGCGGGAATCAAGTCGTATAGTTGCTGCGCGCGCTCTCCAAAATATTTCCTGTGGGATGCTGCCAGACGAGCTACACGACGACGGTGACTAAGGCTTTGAAGTCTACTAGTGGTGAATACATCGCCATTGATTGGTTGTTTGACTCGTTTCTGGACCGAGTCAAGAGCATCCAGAAAAGACTGAGCAAATTCGTCCCACAAGTGGCAACAGTACTCCAAGAAAGAGCGAACCTGTGCCTTGTAAAAAACCAACAGCCGCTCAGACATTAATATAAATATCGGATTTAAGTAGCGACTCAAATCGCATCGCTACGACGCACAACATCTAGCTACGTCTTAGATCGCACAGCTACGACTCATATCGTAATAGAAGCGATCGAGAAACACACAAAATACATACGACTTGTATTTACAGAAACACATAGGTTACTTCTATAGAATATCCATAATAAGCGCCGTTGATTTATGTAATTACCTTCCAATCAAAGACTCGACAAGCAATGAACTCATTGTTTACAACATGTGTGATTCTTAATAACAATTCATTATTCTTGCAAACAACTGAAAAAAACATAAACATAACATGTAATAATATAATAATTATATACAAATAGAGTGACCATGTTAAGCCCGTAAAGGGATACAAATATTTATAAAGCAAATTTCAATTTTTTTTAATGAATTACTGGTTAATTTATTTAATAATAACTGTTAAATCAAATGCGTTAAACCATCCCGTTGTGAGATGAGACTCAGGTCCGACAGTGGAATCATAACAGGGTTGATGGTGACGATGATGATGAGGAAATATTTATAATTTATATAGAACCGTGACTATAACATGCTCATCAGAGCACACATTATGATATTATTAATAAGGTTGATATTAATGAGATAGATAAATAAATAAAAATAAAGACTTATAATTGATTACAGATCGATCATTCTCAACATAAGCAAGAGATGGATAATTGAATAACCCCCGATTGACGGCGATGCAATGAATAAAAAATAAGCCACAGTTGAACGTCAGAAAAAGCGGGAGGGAGTAAAAAAATAATATTATCCCGTGGAAATGAATTAAGCAGCTCGCAGATACTCCGGGATAGGCGGCGAAGCGGCGCACATAACAGGGAATGGAACTCGGAGGAAAATAATACTTAATGTGCATACGGGTACCTATATCTTATATCCCTCAATAAAAATAAAATAAATAAATATTTATACCTTTATTTATTTATACACTAGTAAACACACATACACACGCACTATCAATTCGTGATACCGTCTTAATAATAACAAAATGCCGTCTTACCTACCTTACGCTTTTCAGATTCGTTACGGGGTTGGCAGAGGGCATGGAATGTTAAGTATTCTTATCCTTACTCAATAGACGCGCTCCTTTTACGTTCATGAATCTGTCCGTATAGAAGAAACATTAAAGGTTTTCCTTATCTATAAATACAGAAAGCCGCTTCCACACTAGCTACACTCGAAATCTCCCGATCCTTGCCACAGTAAGTAGGGAATAAAATTAACCGAGGATGATCGCTAATGAAAATAAATTGGCGGCGGGAGATTTGAGATTACACCGACCGGGACTCGACTCTACCGACTCTACCATCTCTACCGACAAACACCGTGCGGACTATGGACACCGGAATTTTCTTTAATCATTTCTTTTCTTTGACCTTCATTTTAAAGTAGCTTTATTATTTATAATTAATTCATGATAAATAAAAGAATGACAAAAATCAATGTTATGAATGAAAGAAAGAATGACAAAACTGAATGTCAATGTTTATGAATGCAGGAGCCGAGGCAGCTTAAGACTTACTTCACCTTAATCACCTCGTACCTTAATCAAATAGGTCAGTTATTGGTTGATAGGCAGAAGACTCTACAACCGGCGCACATTTATGAAGAGAGTGCTAAAAGTAGAAAAAGTATGTAAGGATAGTAGGGTATTGGTGCACAGTGCACGTTGCCTAACCCGCACGGGAACTAGCGTGACGATAAAAGAATAATATTGACACTCTTTGATCATTTGTTTTTTCTTAATCTCAGATCATTATAATAAGGGAAGCGACTCTACAATAGACGATCTTGGCGATTTATATATCTAACATTTTGCTCCATTTATAATTGACAAACTACCATATTTATTATTGACAGGAATAAAGGAGGTATACATATTCCGGAAACAATTTGAATCGATTTAAAATGAACACGATTAGTATATGAGATACCTCGGTTTGAATGTAGATTTTAACTTTGTATAAATATTATATTTCATATATAAATATTTCATATATAAATATTTCATATTTAAATATTTCATATATAAATATTTCATATATATAAATATTATAGATTCATTCGAATCGAAAGTTTGGATTACATCAATGACCACCATAAATGGTGATATCATTTTCCAAAATTTCTTTCTTAGTCCGCTTTGTTTGTATAAAAATATGAGTGTGATTTGTCGTGAAACTAATAAATATTTTAAAAGTACAAGTATGTATTTATGATTACGTTATATCGGTTTGTTTCATGTATGATTTTTCGAGGTAACTCGACTGATTTCCAATATACAAATTTAATATTCCTATTTAAGAATATTTAAATTATCGAACTAAATCGATTCATAAATTTAATCCCGATATACACGCGTACAGTTAGATATCACAGAAATCTCCCACAATTTACCCGCAAACAACGCTACGAGCCTGTTTACTGAGGGCAAAAAACGCCATGTCAATGAATAAGACACCCTAAGCCTTGGCTTAGCTGATTCCTTGTTATATCATAACTAAGGCTCGGACGGAACGACAGATAGGGCGGCGGGCTGGCGCATACTGCGGACATAGACTACTGTTTTAAGATTTTTATTATTAGCATGCTTTGTTATTTACAAAGTAATATTACACCTGTAATCCCAAAAGGGGTACTGTTCCATCATCGGCCTGCCTCAGCTCACTGCTGGAGATAGGTCAGTCCAAAGGTATAGCTTTTCGCAGCGCCTAACATGCTGATCGTCGGCGGCCCAGCCGTTTAACGTAAGATACCTAGGTAGACTATACCACGTTCAGTCACTAGTCAGACTCCGTCTGTTATATGGCAGGTTGCAGCAGGAGTATATGAGATTGACTTGACACCTAACGTGGAACATGGAGCCCACGCACGTAATGAATGAAAGGTATCAATGACAATATATAAATATACAAATTCAAATTCAAATTTATTTATTCAAAATTGGTTCATAAGAACACTTTTTGTACGTCAAAATGATGCTACATAATATGTATTTATGTGAACTACAATACCAATCAACATACGAGCAGAAAATCGTTACATGGTGTTGTGGAAAGATACAAATATATTTCATAGCATTGTGCTAGCTGGCTATGGAACACCGTCTCAACCCAGCGATATTAACTTACTGGAGTAAATCTTGCGGCAGGCAGCGGGCTTAAGAGTTTTATTGTGGTGTACCAAGCGCGCGTCAGCTGTAGCCCGGCTATCGGTAAATAAAGCTTTATTGGGATTTGTCACTGCTAATTAATTATTGATTTCAACTGCAGGTATTCATTACTTTAAGTTTGTTCTTAGAAACATTCGGCATTTTTAAGTCAACTGGGATTCTAAAAGTTATTATTATATATTATTTTAATATTATATCGTAACGCACCTTTTGGTAGACAGAGAGCACCAAGTGCCAAATAGGTCTATCGATCGTTACAGACCTAACTTACTTCTTTTGTATTCATCGCTCTCTTCATTCTCTATTAAACAAAGTATTATTTATGTGTCATACTCATCTCATTTTCTTTCTTGTTTTAATGTAAAATATTAGTACGAAAATAAAAACCAATACTATGAATATATGTGATAAATAATAATGACAATATATACGTACATCATCATCATCATCAGCTTTACTTAGGCCACTGCTGGACATAGGTCTCCCCAAAAAGGGGTTTTATGCCCGTAATCTCCACACTGGGCATGCGGGTTTGAGATCCATATACGTACAATGTTTTGTAAAGTCAAAACATCTTTTTTTACTTTTCATTCCTCAAAGCGAACAAAGCCACCAGCACACAATAAATTACGTCATTAACATAACGCACTAATCTTCAGTTAACTTACGTGGTCGGGGCTCGCGGCAGACACTTTGTTTAGATTAAAACTAACTGCCTCCGATGTTAGTATGGAGTTATTACTTTATGTCGATGTTTGCTAACCTGTACTAGGCCATTGTGGCAGACCATGGCTTTAAATCTCACCGAAGATGACGACGATTTTTCTGTCTTCTGTTAAGTATAAAATTACCAGTAGTATAACGCCGTCATTATTAATTACCCGTGTTATCAAGTGCTGCTCAAAGGTCTCTTCTCAAGATGAAAAGTCTTAAGACCATATCCCCCACGCTGACCAAATGTGGATTGGCAGATTTGACGGTTCATAAAGAATATTAGGGGACAACTCTAAAGCATCATCTTTCCTAATCTTTCACGATTATAGTAAGTAATGTTTAATTCAAAGTAAAAAACGAAGTTTGTGCCAGGATTTGAACACAGGACGTTTAATATGGTAACTGAATTCTAAGCCAAAATATTGTCACTATTCCTGTCCAAGTATGTAATATATGGATAATATATAGATAGAACCTTACGAATCGAAATTTACAGAAATACTTATTTGTCAAAGCGAGAAACGACACATATGTTAAATTCTAGATCTCGTTGCCGATTATTGTGGATAAAAGCCATTCCAACACATCACCATATTAGATATAGTTCTGGTAATTTGTTGTAATTTTACTATTAAATGTTTCCCGAGTATTTATACATATGATATCTGCAGTCTCCGCCGCGACCTCGCTGCAAACGGCGGAGCTCATGAGGAAGATCCTCGTACAGGTCCTCAACAAGCCGGGTCATCCCAAAAAACGTATGCGAGGCTGGTACGTACGAATATAATCAATTTTTGTAATATACCTAATAACTTTACTCTATTCGTAGTACAACCAAACACGGTTTCAAAACGAATAATAATTGGCGCCTGAATTTTTTCAATAGCGTTATACATGAAATTATTTCTGTCATCTTCTAAGATAAGGCTTTTCTTCTTTTCTTTGTACCATGAAAAATGTATAGTCATATATATACAAAACCAGTTTTTCTCTTAATAACACATGGTTTGTATAGTACTTAATTATACATAATTATGTCAATAAGAATCAATTTACTTAAGTGAGCTTCCGTCGATTGCTGAGAATTTGCTCATGAAAAAGGACCTCATATAGGTTTAAACTAGTCGAGCCATCCCGAAGAATATATACGTTAAGCCGATACATTTATAATCATGTGCATAAGCATTCACGAGAAACATTTATTTGAGTGTTATAATAATATCATTTGGTATGACGTAATGCCGGTGGTACAGCCTGAATCTATATAATAGCAATAATTTAACGAATCTGTTGTAAAGTTAAAATTCAATCAGGCGTATAACAGTGTCATCATCATCATCATTATTATCTCCATTATTGTGATTTGAATCCATATCGATTGAACATAAATATTCCCAAATATTGCCACAACTAATAAAACTTTGTTATTTGGACTTGCTGCTTCGCCGCAGACTTCACCAATATATTGCGACATATTGAGAAATAAATTACTTTTCATGATGCAAAGACATAAAAGCACATTTCAAATAGCGTTCATAATGTTTCTTTCGAATCATTAATGATCTTTCCTCTCGATATTATTTTCCTATAATTTTTTTAACAAAATAATCAAGGCACTGTCTATTTACCTACATAATGTACCTAGGTAATAATGTAAATTAAATGTTATAGATATATATAGTAGTTACCGACACCTGTTGTAAGGCGTGTCGACTACCAAGATTCTATTTTAGCTTTTCTAATATAGATTTTTGACACGTAAAATTCTCACAACTTACTTGAGTATTTAGTACATGTTTTCGACCCTGGACTGTTGCTTCAGTGGATGGGGTATCTGACAGCTGAACAGGTCGTCGTGAGTTCGATTCTCAACCGAGACAAGTATGTAAATATATGATAGGCAAAAATATTATAAGTATGTGCTCAGTCTGGTTGTATAAACAATTGCTTAGTTTGGGAGCAGATGATCGTGAAAGGTGGTGTCCTATATTTGTAAATTCCACTTCAAAAATATATTTTGTATAGATACTGAGTGATGGAGCTATCAAAAGTTCGCGAACAAAGAACACACCCCTAAATCTCTGTTTAATTGGTTTAATCCATAGCGTTTGACGCGAGGGTTTTTACATGAAGACGCATTGATTGTATTATTTGTGTTATATTTTCATTGTTACAACTTACAAAATTATTATCCGTACCGAAATAATTGGTTGAAAATCCTGACTTATTCATTATAACTTAGAAAGTATGATATACGTATATTATACTGATCAATAAAAATGTTAAATTATTATTCAACTTGAGTCTTAAACATATTTTGCAACACGCTGTAACGTGTTCAGAATATAATATGGCAACAAAACAGTATTAAAACGTAAAAACCCATGTAATACATCAATAATACGCTGTTATTATCTGTGCCGCTTTCCAAAATATCAGTTGTGAGGTACTGGCAGCATGTGTCAATAGATACGGACGATCGATGAGGCCGGAAGAGATGGCTGGATGGACCCCAATCAGCTGTCAAAGTCGCAAGACTTGGTGTAATCGTCGCCGATCTCCAGTCTCCGTCTTCGCTGTGAGGTGGAGTGACCGCTATCTCACTTGGCGAGTTCATTTCGGCTAAGTTTCGGTGAGTTTGGTAGAGCGGGTAAGGTAAGGGGGGAGAGCGGGGGGAGTGGAGGGGTATATATTGTTGTAAGAGCAAGGCTTTTCAACTTGTATGCTGTTCTAGACCTTTCAAGTGTTGGGTATTATCTCATTGAATGCTATGTATGTGTTTTATTCTATTTCGTTTGCATTATTTTACAGATGATAATATGAGAAAGTAGTTTTGGTTATGTGTAATTAAACTTCAGCGTAGATAAGAGGTATTCCGAGTGCTACATAAGAAATGTTACAGACGTTTTTAAATCTATCACGTCTACATCACCTTATTCAAAATATGTAGTGTTTCATGTAGTAAGTATGTATGTATGCATGTATTATGGTAGGGGAAAAAGTAGCTGGGAGACTAATTTTGTGCTTGGTATGTAGCACTAATGTCCCCTATTCCATGTTGGGAGGTAGATTTTAACAGGTGGACCCTGGTAATGTAGCACACTTCTCCGACTATCCCTTCAGAGAATACAAGCGTGAAGATGACAATGGCATTGACTGAATGGCATTGACATTTACTGAATACATGTCTCATACAAACACATACCCGTGCAGAACAATGCCAAAATATTGTCGTGTATTCATATTTCGGCCGATATATTGAAATTCTATAATAATATAAGATTTTATTTTAAGATGATACATTCCAAATGTGAATACCAGAAAGTGCATTTTGCATATTTGTGTTGAATATTATTATGAATTTGAATTGGTATCCGATTTTCTATGAATTAAGGATAATAGGAAGGTTGTAAGAAAATTAAAATGCAGAATTTTATCGTAGATATTATATTCATTTATATAATTGAATTGGAACAAACATATAGCCAATAATGTTAGCAGTAAATGCTTTGTTGTTCGTGTGAGCCCAGCGAGGTGACTTATCAATAGACACCCATTATAACATTAACAAAATTATATACATTATTTGGAATTTTCATCACAGCTTCACAAAACAAGCATATAACATTGTTCAACGTAACAATCTTGTATTTATCATTTTGTTGTTAAAAACTATAAAACAAAATAGACGAGTATATGTGTGATAACAGCCTCAATGGAATAAATGCTTAAATACTGTAACTGCTTTCTTATATATTATGTACAATATATATGTATATATAGCGGTGGTCCTCGCAACGACACTTTTTAGTAATACGCTTGTGACGAGTATGAGAGGTATGAATGTACAAATAGGGCGGGTCTGTGAGGGTAGATGTATCCGGCGTATCCGGCACTGAGTGTTCTCTGCCTGCCTCTTTAAGGACAGAAAAACAAAGGCGTGACAGTGCGATGTACAATTTATAATTGCTATTTTTCGTGTCTCATAATTTGTACACCATTTTAACAATTTGTAAACTCACATATTATGGTGTACTACAAAGAGAAATATGATTGTCTGTTCAATAATGTAGGTACTTTAGAGAATTTTCGAACTATGTTTTGCATACACTTACGATGCTGAACCAGATAATAATGTATGTAGTTAAAAAGAGTGAATTTTTCCTTGAACCGAAAAGCATGTTCATTTAGATGCATGCATATGCATAGATGCATACCAAAAAAAAATTGTATTTTTTTATGTACGTGACATATTTGTCATTTTTGTTTACTAACTGTCTAACAAATATAACACTATTAAAGACCGATGAATCTAAAACATTTTACGTTTGGCGTTCTCTGCCTGCTCTGTAAGGAACCCGGAGTGGAGATGTTATATAAATAATTATGAAGCAGTGTTTAAGGACCACCGAAACAACACGCTATGTGAGCAGCTTGGTTGCTTAACATTCTAGAACACTAACCAATCTTTGGATTGTGTAAGTATTTTCGTTCTATAACAAGTGTTGAGGAATGTGCGTCATCTATCCACCTTCGATTAACAACGAGCTTATACTAAAACTCATTACGATCTATACATGTAGTCATACTTTACTCTACGTATGTGCATAACTCAAATCTATGCGAACTGACTTCATCATTTATATATATATATATATATATTTATATAATTTACATTACATTCATTAGCGTAACATTAATATCGTCCTAACTTTAATCTCATTCTAACAAGATCTTTGCTATAATTTATATGGAACTCTCCAATGAGAGAATCCATTTATTGCGAGTTCTTAATTATAATATAGAATTTTATAACTACAATATTATTAAATAAATAAAACTTAAATTTAAACTTTATATACAAAAAACAAAGTACTACCACAGTACATAAGAGATTCGTACAAATGTATTGTGACATGTCTATTAGAAGCTTAAGATATGTAATTTACATAATACAAAGTAATTCGATTCATATAAGTTTTACCAATATGTAGTAACATGCTTATGTCGTAGTCTTATTAATTATATGCTGCTTGTAAATTATTAACTATCGAAGCGAACTATAACTATTTGACTACACGGATATATTTATCAGTAGACCTCACGATAATACGAATTGTTAAAACTGAGCTGACGTAATATTACCTTTACTGTAATACTAACATGGCACTTCACACCATTCTTTTCAGTCTTTCATGATAACGTACGCCACCTACACAACACGGAAAAATCAAAATGATTTTATGGGAAAAGACACTAGATCTTCCACGCATTAGACTTTTCGGATTACTTTCCGTTCAAACCATTTTCCTCTCCGAGATGGCGTGCGGGTGTCCGGGGTGGGAGTAGTGACCTGGTGACGTCGGCTCGTAAAGAGACATCTTCAGTCTCTTGCACTTCGCCCTACGGTTCTTGAACCAAAACTGCACGTTTTTCGATTCGAGTCGCGGAAATTTTTGCCTGTATGGCATTCTGTTCAGCTCCTCCGTGTACTTGAGGATTAAATTGTGAGAAGGATGAGTGTTCATTGAAAACCACTGTTCCAACACTGGAACTTCGGAAACGGGATCTATGAAAGTACGGTTTCTTTTACGACGTTCATCAGATGCGCCCGCAAGAGCCAGGTTTAACCCACTCGCTCCTTCACCGGGTACACCTCCTACTCCAGGAAAGCCACTCATGTATTGGCTCATATACATGATCCCATGTCCAAACATAGGATGGTTTGGCACCATAGGAAATGGTAAGCGGTCAAGATGGGGAGAAGAGGGTCTGTAATGTCGTTCTTGGACTACCTCGTCGTCTGAAGCGATGTCCTGCTCATCAGCCACCCCGTTCTCCTCTTCGGTGTTGTTGTTATTGTTGTTATGGGAACTGTCGCTGTTTTTAGCCGGAGAGCGTTGTGGTGAATGTCCTTGGTCAGATTTGCTCAAATCTCTTGGCTCTTGCTTGATATCATGTACCTGTGACAATTGAAAAATTGATTAAAATCATGTATATTTGTAATAAACAAGGATAATCAAAGTTGTAAACATAACCTTTCGTTTGTCAAAATAGGTAACATGGTTTCTTTAGCATCTATTTTACTCAAGAAAGAATCTTTTCTTAAAATGAATTACCTTTATGATATCAGGTGGTTTTGGTGATTCTTTGGGTCTTTCTTCTCTATCGTCGTTGTTATTCTTCTTGGTCGTTATCAAAGATAGTGGAGCATCTGGGCTCTCAGGCCTATCATCTGGATTCAAATCGCCTCCATCGTCTTCTAAATCTGAGCCTGCATTAGAGAGATTGTCCTCAGACATTACAGACATGGGATACCTGCCAGGGCTTCCTGATAGTTGCATAGGACTTTTTAAGGAATTGTGATCTTGAGAAGCGTAACTATCGTTACCAGCCATTAACGAACCATTGGTCGGACTGTGACTTCTACTGTTGAAGCCGTTTACACCAAGATGACAACTTAATCCTCCAATGTTGCGTAGTTCAGCACGCTTTTGAGCTGCTCTTGCGTTTTTAAACCAATAAACGACATTATTGACATCGAGGGGCTTTCGGCCTCGTCTAGACTCCAGATTATTCAGCTCCCTTACATATTGTTGTATCTGTTGTCTGCTCGGGTGTTGATTCTCTGAGAACCAGCGCTGCAGTTTCGGCAATTCGAGTTCTGGATCGAAGCTTGTCCTCATTCGGGTTTTCTGTGTGGGATATTGATTTTGTACGGTCTGTAACGCGGGATGTAAGTGATCAGGAATTGTATTCAGTGTGGGAGAGTTTTTAGGACCAGGCGATGGGTAGCGTCGAGGACTGAACGGTGGCGGTCTGGGTGAAATTTGCGCGCTCCACCAAGATTCAAATTTCCTTCGCATTTCCTCTGTTGGTTCGTGAAAATTTGGTGGTCCCGGTGTTCGATCTTGACCACGACATATCTGGGCGAGTGTCACCTGCGACAAAAAAAAAACATATTTAACACTTAAGCATTTTCAGTCACACGTATATTAAGCATTTTCAGTCAATACAAGAACTTCGGTATCGCAAACAATTTTGGAAGATTTTAAAGAGGTCAGTCTAACCAGCAACAGATACAGAGATAATTGTTTGAATAAACACGCAGCATTGTTTCACAGAACATCGCCATTAGATTATGAAAATATTAGGCCGGCTGTTAATGTATGTGTCATGCCGGGCCGACGAGATTCTGACGCGAGGAAGTGTTTATTCGTTGGTTAGTGCGCATCACCGGTTCGCTGCCGCAGCAACTTCAATCATGGCTTGCTCTAAAACAATGAGCGGGAAGGGCGTCTTTACAATTAGCATCCACCCACTGCGCCTTCAGCAAAGCGCCGGCGTACCTGCGTCGGTCTAAGTGGCTGTTCTAAAAACTAACGGCGGTAATTCGATTAGAAAACATTCCTACTTGTTACTGCACCGTTTGTAAGGCAAATAATGTTTCGGACCGAGTCGAGTTCCAGTGCGTTATTTGTATTTCACAACTATTTATTCAGAACGATATCATAATGTGCATATTTGGACTAGTATTAATCGCGCAGCAAGTAGTCAATCATAAAATCACTTGTCAGATTATACCTGCGTCGCCGAGTTTGCTCAGCCTCGCAGTTATGCAACTGAGATCTGTTGATATCGCTAGATTACATACTACAATGGCAGTGATTACGTCGTCAAGCGAGCTGTCAGGCCGCGAGTTTGCTCTGCGTGTTGCCAAATCAAACGCAAGTAAAACGGTAAGGTGCGGGGCGGCCGGCGCTCGCCTGAATTCGTCAGCGCGACGCATTAGCGCCTAGCTCATGTGATACGTTAATCCGCTTCTTTGTTTTATGTTTTTAAATAGTGCGGTCATATTTGTTTCCAGATATTGTCAGATACATGGAAGATTTACGAGAGCTGGCGCCTGTGTGATAACTCAGTCACGTGTAATCTGCCTCAGTACGTAATTCGGTGTACGACTGTGAACATTTCCAGATACACGTAAACAAGTGTGTGTTGAAGAGCACAACTTAGGAGACAATAGGCTTAATCTTATCGCCTATTAATTTACTTTGTAGGTGTTTGTGCCATTTTATTCACTCAAATCTTTGTACCTAATACGTAATTAATTTAGTCTTCCAACTCACACTTGATCAGCGTGGCAGGCTAAGGACTTAAAACGGTTGATAATAAATTTAACTATCTTAATTTATAATACAAATATCATAAAGATATGGAAGTCATTGCATCCAAATTGATCCAACCTTTTAACCCCTATCCTTTAAAACCTCCCATAAAGTATTCTCGGCTCTATAAAACTTTGTTGCGGGCTCAAATCCAACAAGCACAAATTGGCGAGCGATAAATTACCATAATATCATAGCAGCCAGTTCATCTGACGTTTAGCTAACTTTGCCATTCGACTGTTTGATTATCTTGTCTGTCGAAGTTCTTTGCTTCATTTGTTCAACTTTACCAACATTATAACTCAATTTGTACGAACCGAGCTATTTAATTCATCTCGTTTTATACCCAAGATAGTTCTCATTTTTTCTATGACACGGCCTTGAAGTTAAAATATCAAAATATCAACAGTTGGATTGCTTGACTGTGTCATACCGACGTAAATTGAAATAACGTCGCTCCGACGACGACGAAGGAGGGCGCGCGTCGTTCGCTAACCTCGCGTTTAATAAGATTATAAAGCATTATTTTATGGTATTAATAAGATCAAAAGCGTTCGTACATCTAAAACTCCTTTTAACCCTCTTTCGCTTCGGCTCAAGTTGGTAAGACGAGGGCCAACCCCCACCCGCCGGGCCCTAACCCGTTCACAACAAGGTGGATATTCAGAAAATATAATAAGGCTCGTAGGCGCGGATGAGTCTTAGATTCAATTAAATATATTATGTATGGAGATCCCGCGTGCGAGGCAGGTGTTGTGCGTTCGACAAATTACTGTATCTATCGCGTAAGGTGTGCGTTCCATCTTATTTATACCCGTAAGCCTGCGTTTAGGGAAATTATCGTTATTTATTGCAGAATACGAAATTACATTCATTTGTTTAATTACAGGCGTCTACGTATGTATTGAATTAACTTTAAATCACTATCTACAGTACACAAAGTGTGTAAAACTTTACAGCAAGTGTGTATACATATCCTAAATTTCCCATATTCATCTAATTTTTATTTGATGCAGGTACCGAAGGAGGCGAAGGCTCGCATGTTTACCAAATAGATCTAATACTTCTTAGCCAAGGAGTTAAGTCTCAGAAACTGGCGTGCGTGTATGCGTAGTCTGATTAATAAGTCTGACTAGAATAAGCACGTCGTCACTACCTGTTTACTCCATAACGGTCCTGATGATAAAGTCATAATAAAATAATTACAATCATCTAATCTCGCCGTCTTATCAAATTCAAATCTAAATCTCGTGTTTACGGGGGGACCTCATTAAAACCAACACGACAAGTAGTCTGTTGATGTTACAACGTCTTAAGTCATTCAGATCACGCTTGCGTTGATATGAAAATTGTCTATAAACCTCTCGTTCCTTTGTGATGCGGGAACCGTGAACATCAAAACAAATGCCGGTTTAATTCTTCCGTCGAGTGATGATCCTTATTAGCGAGGACTTAGGCGTAACCTCGCAAATTATAAAGAGCTCCCGAAATTGTGCTCCTCGTACTTAACTCGAGCTTTGATAATCTGTCTTCGTCGCGAGTTCTTCCTATCCGGCGTTGGGACGAGATGCGGCTCGTTAGCGTGGTGTTCTGATTGAGAGACTGGTTGAGGACTATTTGACATATTGTGGTTTGCAATTTAAAACTATTATCATAATAGAAGCTGCTGGATTCGGAAGGCCCAGGACCGGAGGAGTGGCGCCGATTAGGGAGGCCTATGTCCAGCAGTGGCCATCTAGAGGCTGACGATGATGATGACGATC
>DWEC01001038.1:0-14373 GCA_018245735.1 Microceris miodesmiata
GTCTCGTAATTAAAATATACCTAAACTGAAGCTAGCGCTGTATCTCTATGTTAGAAAGCAAGGGCATACGTTCAGAACAAAATGTTGACAAAAAGGAACAAACAACAACGAAAAATATTCTTTTTAATTTTGAATGATGAAGGTAAAGACAGTGTTAAAAGTTTGTCCATTAATATATAAATTATTGCAATATAAATAAATTATTATTCATGAAATTGGCTCTTTGATTTTTGTGTAATTAATTTATTGATTTTATTTTTATGTATATTTTAATAATTTATTGATGATTATTTAATTATTAAATGTAGGAGCTCTGCGTCGGGACCTTTTGATACATGGCTTGAATTTTGCATTTTTATTTTCTTGTTCTCTTTTGATTGTACACTAATGAAACAAACGAAAACCTTTTGAAGACAAGTATTTTGAAAATTAAGTGTTATCACACGAGTAGTTCGAAAGTGCCTTTGAAAATATGTTTCCAAAAACGTTAATCGCAATTCCTTTTAAGTGTTTTCCATGGTACTCATTACTTACTATTATTCTGTTCCTCACTCCTGATTTTGTTCCTCACTCTTGATTGTTAGTGGTTTACCGCAGGACTGACTTATTGCATGAAAGGAAACCTTAATGTGATAAGTTAATTATACTATTTCCCACGAGAACTATTTTAATTATAATGAACATTAGTGATAGTATGGAGGAAACTTTATATCTGATGTCGAAGGCGTTGCAATGATGGTTTAAACTAATTCTATAGCAGTATTTCAAAGTTCGGTAATAAAGCGGTCCTAATTTTGTAACAAAGTTGCAAATGTAAGTAATTTCGAGTCTACTTATCTTTCCTTAGCTTTGGTCATATGATTTTTGTATTACATTTTATAAAGTGTTTCATTAAAGTAAACAATAAGGGATTTGTAATCAAGTGGTTGCAAGCGTGTATTGTTAAAAAAGAATTCAGAGCACCAAAATGATTAACTCACTATAGATGAAACTTTTTATTTACACTATTCTTAATTTAAATTTAGTTACAATAAAATACATTTTTTTTGTTATTTACGTTATTCTTATTTCAATTTTTTACTTTTTAGTAAATTTTCACATAAGCGTGTTTTTTAGTTTTTTTCTGAAAGTATTATTTTTTTCGTATTATTGCGTTGTCATCGATCCTTGATGAGTATGAAAAAAATCAAATTAATCCGATATTTCAAAATCGGTCAAAATCACGTTCAAAGTTTCCGTTACAGACATAGATAGATACTGGTACTTACATACGACCGAAGCTAAAGCGTGTTAAAAACATTTAAAATGTTCAACTGAAGTAGACATATGTACTAGCGAAAAGAGCAGCATACGAAATTTGTCTTAAAATATACTTAATGAAATTTTATCTTTCGTAGTACCGTCGCCTTCTTGGCCTATTTTTTTGAATTTGTATAATCTCCACCCCCAGAATAGTAATTATCTAAATCCAACAGCTTCCCTAAATAAGTCAGGGACATTTGGCAGACGCAAGGGATTTAAGTGGAGATATGTCTTGAGGAGTTACACAGCAAAGATTTATTGAAAGCCCACCGCTTTAAATCTTGCGAACTCGACGGTCTCGAGATATTTTAGGTCATGTGCATGATGGTTCAATTTGAAATCAGCTATCTCTGTTTTTTATTTATATTTGTTGCGGTCTAATACTAATTAATTCCGTTCATTTTATTAAGAACCATAAAAATATAAAAATAGATCATACATTTGTCCTTGTACCTAATTATTGTGGTATTCGTATATAATTTTCTAACTAGATTACACAATACCTGTAATAAATTTTTAAAAGTAAAATATTTTTTGTGTTTTCCTATCGTTCTCTTGTATCGTATTTTTCGTTTTTGCTCTATAATTTACCATAATGACTCGAATACCTAGTTGGTTAAGAGGTCGCAATTGCTACTGCCGATCGATAGTACCTGGATTCAATCCCTGGGTTGGGCAAAGTTGGGTTTTTCCAATTTGATTTGTGCCCGATATGTGGCAATAGGCTCTAGTGAAAATGGGACTGAAGTACACATCTCTGTCTACCCATTCGTGGAGATACATGTATGATTATTGAGGCATTTATGACAAAAAGAAAAATTTTATTGACGACTTAGATCACTTACTGTATTAAATCATTTAAAGGTCACTACAGATTTTTACATATTTTAGCGAACGGAAAATACGAGAAGTGAATTCACAAAACTTTCCGCTAATGGACAGGCCTTCAATCAATCGACCCCGAAAGATGAGGATCGGCTAAATTATTCAATCCCATCAATCCGGACGAAGCTTTTATCTACAAAGAGGATATACCGGAAAATATCTCTCGAATTTCACGAATTAAATTAAACGGCAAAGGTGAGCTTTGAGCTCAAAGGTTCTATTATTTTGATCTCTTAAATGACAAATACTTTGTTAAGAACTATTGATTGACAATGTTTACAATTCCTTAAATATTGAATTCATATACATCGTATAAGGCCTTGTGTACATGATAAAGTACAACGTGGTACATAAAAAATTATAACGCATTTATCAAACCAATTTGTGATTTGAAACAGAAAATTGTGTTACTGTTACTTCCAATAAAAAATTTTGATATTAAATTTATATGATTTATGTGAAGTAGGTTGCACCTACGCAAAAAAATTTCATTCTAATTTATGATGAAATAAAATGTAACTTTAGGTGTAATAAAATAAAGTGAATAACTTATGTTATGTTGGAAAAAAATTTATAGGGCTATAGTAAAGACCTTTATAGCATATAATTTCTAATGTAGAGTATTCGGCGAAAATATAGCTTCATTTTAAGTTCAGGACATTCCATTAGAATAGTCCGAGGCGTTTTACATTAGAAAATTCGCACGTTTTAGTCTCTGAGAAAAGTAAATGGAACCGTACCAACAGAGGGAATTATTTGCGGCTTTCAAAGGCGATTTTAGGCGCTCAGCTCACGTACAGTCCGTTGGGATCCGTGTTCTAATAAAGAGGAGAGCTTGGGGTGTTGCAAGGGAGCGCAACGGGTACGCGGCACGTTTCATACCAAATAGATCTTATTGCTTCTGCTGGTTAGCAATAGTTCTCGGAACGTTTCGTAATAAAGAACTGCTGGTGTTGAGATAATTGATGGGCGATATAATTTTGGTAGCGAATACACATGCCCGCTTATTTATTGTTAGGTTGGAGACGAAGTGATGGAAACGGAACTTGATAATCTGATGTTAACAGGCATGGATTATGTCGATCGTGAAAGATTTTAGTTACATATCATCAATGAAAGGTCGATTACATCATTTCATAAAATTTAATAATTTACTACTAAAATACATTCTTGGAAAGTCATAAATATTTTTTTTGATTTATTTTTTCATTATGTTTATGACACAGTAAGTAATAGTAAGCAGCAAATTTTGGTTATTAGTAACTTCCGTTCTAAACATAGTCATTACAATAAGCTCACTTTATTTTTCCCCGTTGAGTTCTGCAAGTGACAACTCATGTAGCATACGATGTGGATTACCCTAGTTTTTATTTAAAAGCACATTAAAAGGGGCGTGTTTTAATCTGGGAATTACGAGCGCAAGTAAACGAGACCAGTTTTGATGTGCTCACGTTTCGGTGGAACGTAAAACTCAAATAATTGAATAAAGCAATTTAAAAGGCACCCCTGTTCGTGTTAATGCCGGTCTCGTTTTACCCCTTTTTAACCCTTAAGGGTGTTCACTCATTCGTCCAGCTGAAGCTGAACTTTACATTTAATAGAATCACAATTGACCACAGACCGCATCTACCACGACTAGGTTGTACGACATGTAAGATTTGCTAGGGGCCGTATCACAGCTACATACACTTTTCTATTGCTTTATATAAATAATTCTAAAGCTTTTCGTTTGCACGGGGCACATGTACATATTTTAAAGACACAACCGCCACTTGAGTTGTCAAGAATAACAATACGTCAATGATGGACGCCGAATAAGATGACTACTGACTAATACCACCTATACGCACACTAAGGCAGACTATGCGTATTAATTTGTACTATTGGTGGTACCCTAATAAATCTATTGCAAATTTATGCTAAGCAAATAATGTTACTTGTATTAAAAACGAATACTGGTTTAACTGACACTAATAGTCTTATTGTTAAAGTCTTGTCCACGACTGCTTCCTAACATCCACGAATTCCGTGTCGTCGTTTGCTACTTACTTCCTTTAAAAAATACTCATCGGTTTCTTTAAACGATTCTGTCTTAACATGTAAACAAATATTGATTCATAAGTTTGAAAAACCTTAATGGGTTTCAGCCATAACAGATAATATTTAGTTTCCTTTTGTTCGCTTTTAGTTCCGAATTTAGCGTTTCTCTTATATTATACGTTCGCTGTTACAATTCACCTTCTATAACATACAATTTAGTGGTGTCTCGTGGACTATATCAGTGTAAGTAGCAAAATGTTATATCCATCACCTTACAGAACTATTTTACATCTATTCGCCTTAAGTTTTTGAGAATGGCTACCCGTTCCGATTCCGCTGAATCGGAGGAGATCCCTAGCACCATCAATTGCAGGAATGTAATCCTTTCTAAAAGGAGAGAGTGTTTTCGATAATAAATTCATACCCAATTATAAGCATTGGCGCTCGAATGTTCTTTGCTCATTGAGAATATTATCGTAATAATGAGTTTAGGAGCCAGCGCTAACCAATTTTGGAAGTGTTTCGAAATGAAATGGAATGCTGGAGTAACGAATAACAAACCAGAAGTTTTCTTTGTTACGAGTTCAGCGATGGTGAACGTTTACCATACCGTAGCCAATATCGTGAACGATTAAAAACTATCATCAGATAAAAATATGGTAAGATTGTGCCACGATTGTTCAGCTCACATTTTTCTTCTATATTCATCACTCTTCATAAACGCACGTAGAATTCGATCGTTGATGAGGCCTCGTTCACTGAGAATACAGAATTATTTGTGGAATTAACATAAATGAGGCAGAATGTGTAAAAATTCTAGATGGATAAAATATTCAACGCGCATTTGTTACAGTGATCTCATCTACATCATTATTATTGTGAGACTCTAGATGTTCACTGCTGGACATAGGCCTCCCCTAATCGGCGCCACTCTTCCCGGTCCCCGGCCTTTCGAATCCAGCAGCTTCCCGCTGTCTTCTTCTTTATTAAATTATAATGATCTCATTATTATTTAATAAAATATCTCATCATCATAAATGTACCGGCTTAATTCACGTACGTTAAGCTGGTACATTTATAATCATGTGTATAAACACTCACGAAACATTTAACAGTAAAATATCTCGTCCTTTACAATTCGCTTCTTCGTTGAGTACGATGTATTTTGATAATTTATTGAAGTTTTAATTTAATAGGGAATCCACGAAATCATGATATAAAAATTTTAAGGCCGTTAAAAATATCTACATCCAATTCAGTGTTCGAAAAACAGGTTCTAGAACATTCAAGGTGAAATGTATATTCTGAAGTTACGACACAGAATGGCTGGCACTTGGCTAAAAACAGTTGCATCAAGAGGCAGTTTTGTTGGTAAAAGCGTCAAAATCTTTGGTTACGGTAGAAAATAAAGATTCCAGTATATATCTATCTATATTCTAGCTTTCTGGAACTCCTTTAAAATTGATCAACAACAATAAAGCGACATATTCCAGTCGTGAGGAAACAATCGCGTCGGAGCTGACGCGTTAAATATTCTCTAGGGCTCCTTGACACAGAATGCCAAAGTGTTCTACGTTTTTGTTTTTACCGCTCCATGTTCTGGTTGCATTTTGGATCGAGTGAGGTGAGAGTCCTCTCAATTCTTGTTTTATTACCTCGGCAGCGATTCGCCCGAATTGTAACCAGACAAGGAAAAACAACTGTTTTTTATATTTCGTTATGAATTATGATTTAATAAATGTTCTCTTATTGAGAATCACATGATGTTAATGGTCATGCATATTGTCGATGCAAATCAAACGGAATAATAAAATTAATCGACCCATTATGATTCCACTGTTGGGATATGGGTCTCCTCTCATATCGAGAGGGCTAAGGCCACGCTGGCCAACTGCTGATTGACAGCGTCACACACCTTAGATTTTTTTTATAAATTCTAAGGTGTGTAGGTTTCCTCACGATGTTTTTCTGCACCGTTAGCAAGTGATATTTATATTTAAAACGCACTTTTTGTAAAGAGGTGCGCACCATGGACCCGATACGGGATAATTACATTCATATCTATATTTCTGGTTCGTGTTTTGAAAAGATTTGGTTTTCTTAACGTTTTTAATATAATATGTCAATATGGATTAGTTTTCTGTTTTGCAACTACAAAAAAGAAATTGGGGATTGACTGTTGGGTTCGTTGAATTTCGTAACACGAACTTAGCTAATTAAAGTTATGCTTATAAATAATCGCCTGTCTCATATCACTGACACTTGAATCTTTATCGAAACATAAAACTATATCTTTATAAACATTACATTATTAATTTGCAAGGATAATAATTTCGAAATTAATTAGATCAAAGAGGTTATCATCCCCCATTTTTTAAACATCTCGAGTTTTTCAAAATTCGCAACTAAAGCTATCCACGTTTCATCTCAAAATTTTGCATTCTCGAGTGCGTCCTTCCGTTTGTCCCAAATTCAATTATTTTTAATTGAATGTCGCTTGTTTAATGTTGGGCGAGTTTTGGGGTTCAGAATAATACTGCGGCATTGGCGGCACATGTGCTGTACATTTCACCGCGATACGACCCAAGAGTACGTTATAAACACATGTAATTTATACCATAATAATTAAGAAGATGTTTAATTTCCATGGATTATTCAGAATTTTGATTTATTCCGGGACCGGCGTGATTTTTTTCTAAAGCATGTGAAATTTATTATCTTCTTTGTTCATGATAACATGCGCCAGCTTAAGTTCATTTAAAAAATGCCTCGAAGCTTGACCTTATACTGCTGACTAAAATTATACTCAATCAAAATTAAGGCATTGGGTTCATATCAAAATTTAATAATACACATGTTCGTACCAATTGAAATTAATAATAATTAATGATGATGATGATGATATTAATAATAGAAAAGCAAAAATTTTAACTGTTATATTTTCATATCAAAATCGTTATATCGATTTTGTTGAAATTTGTTATGGAGAATTCCAACTATCCCAAAAGACCATGGACTTCGTGGAACATTTTACATGTATGTGTGAGAAAAGTGAAATAAGGTATGACAGATAACGGGATCGTGTGCGCGGGATGAGTCTCAAAGTCTCGATTGACGCGTGACACACGTAGCGCACGCCCCTTCGGCCTGAATAGAAATGAGCTTACAGGACTACGCGAAAAATAGTCCATACGAAAATGTGCTTACAGAACTACGCGAAAAATAGTCCTTATGAAAATGAGCTTACAGATCTACGCGAAAAATAGTCCTTCTGTCTAGAGCTAGCATAAAAAGAGTATATTTTATAAAAATAATCCAGATAAGGTTTCCAAGTTGAGTATAATCTGAGTAGATTTTCATTTATTCACTTAGATTATAATACCCTTGAAATAGGGTTTGCTTTACCGTAGATTTACCGACGACGTTAAGTTAGAATACACATTTTATTTACATAATTGCAACAAACTGAAACATCAAAGAAACTCTTTACTTTTATTTATTTAACACTAGCCGATACCCGCAGCTTCGCCTGCGTTGTTCATGATATTAATACATATATTATGTGTATGTGTGTGTGCACATTATTGGTAAAACATACCTTAATGTCCTTCTCATTCTTAGAGAACATCCAATAGAGAAACCGTAAAAGGGGTTCCTTGTGATGAACATCACAGTAACACGTTACTAGTACGACCGATGTCTCCTCTCATACAAACATTTTTATATTTAGACGTAATCTTGTATGTTTCGATAGAAAAATGATGGTAGTAGCAACAGTTATACTGGCTGATGTAGCTCCGATTCATTACAATGACTGTATGTATATGTATAAGCCGAAATAGCTAAAATGCAAAAATAGCAAAAATGTTGGAACAGTTTGTCTTCATGCCATTCGTCCCTTAACTTTAACAAAGTACTTGTCTACTCATCAGTTCACCCTTTTATTTGTGGAACTGGTAATGCCCATACTGTATATTCATTTTGGAAATGTATACGGTACTCGTATTAAGTGCGGACTAAAGTAAATATTTCAATGATATTAAATCAATACTTACATAGGGATATATTGGGGGATCATTTACAGACAACGTGACAATAGCAAAGGCACCCTGTACTCATGAACATAAAGCAGTTTTTTAAGCTCCCCTTTATGCAATACCTAAAGTATTGATGAGGTAAAGCAACAACCAATTAGTGAATCTGGTTTCGGGACTAACGAAGGAATGGACAGGATTTTCGGGGAGGCGAAGAAACTAATCAGTATTTCAATTATGCCTTTGATTATTGCGTCTCTTTGCCTAGTCTATTTCGGTTGAATTGATTAACATTGCTTTATTAGATCCAGTTCTGTTACAATGAGGCAACATTTTACTGTTTAAATAATCATTGTAATACAATATCATCATCATTATCATCAACATCATCAATCTTTTTATCTTTCCACAGTTGGATCTCTGCTCGCAGTATGAGAAATTTATTAATTAACATGCGTATCGCAGCTGTGATTAAAATTAACCCTAATGTGTATGTTACTACAGTCTAAACAATGTTACAATCTAATTTACAACTCAATATATATAGCGTCTAATTTAGATTGATTAATTCGGGTCACATAGGATCTTTTGGTTTTAACGAATTAGTCGTTTCTAATTTGAACGCTAACGGCAATCCCTCGCTTTTAATCTGTTTTTTTTTTCGAACGGTA
The DNA here is from genome assembly GCA_018245735.1 of Microceris miodesmiata. Classification (NCBI taxonomy): domain Eukaryota; kingdom Metazoa; phylum Arthropoda; class Insecta; order Lepidoptera; family Hesperiidae; genus Microceris; species Microceris miodesmiata. The sequence continues at coordinate 8,933 of DWEC01001038.1, forward strand.
TTTCGGTTCGAAAGTGATTTGCTCACTGAGATTTAAGGGTTCTTTCGAAGTGAACGAACGGAGGCGATGTGTTAATTAATTAATAGAGGCGATGCGCTTTTGAACAACTCGAAAAAATATAAATCACGCCTGTATCGCGGTATCCCCACGAAAGGGTAGGCAGAGGAGTGTAGTACTCCCACGATTCATCAGTCGTGTGGATACGTCCAATGTGGTGTGGATTGAATTTTAATAATAAATATGCTAAACTTTGAAGACGATAGAGGTACTGAAGAACATTAGGTTCTTCAAGTCCTTTAAGACATTACGAGCTCATGGGCGAAGATGATAAATATGTAGTGCCTAGCTCGAGCACCTGTCCTAAGAGGTTCGATCCACGGCTTAATGTGGGGCTAAAGTGCAGCTCTACGTCCTGCATAGTCTTACGTACCTACTTTGTGGGGGTTTATTTACAATATATTTGTATACCTGTACGTTACATATTATGGATATAGAGAAAACACGAATAATATACAATATTTCTTATCCTGCTTCACTTAAAAATTTCAATCGACAACATTTATAATAATTTATTTTACACGAAACAAGCAACAAAGACTGCACAAATAATAATCTTCACTGAACAAACACAGCTAACTGAGGTAAAATTGTGTTTTAGACTCATCCATGTGTCGATATATTCAATAAAGTCGGGGCGCAGTCGGGCGCATAGTGTCATGTTCCGGTACATCCAACGCACATCTGCGCTAATGCTTTACTGTGGCGCGAGTCATGGGCGCAAGCGGCCGGGTATAAAAATACACCCACATACGGCAACCGCCATCGGATTAGAGTATAAATTAGTGAAAGGGTTACTTTTTAGAGGAGTATAATTTTTTTAATAACCCGTAATTTTAGTATCACTCCTGCTGTTCTTTAACCATATCTATTTGTATTTGCGGCACATTGTGACAGGTGTCACAAAAAGCAAAATTTTGTCTCAGTATAACTCCATTTATTACTAAGCACTGTTGAGATAAGCCTAAGTGAAATATAATTTTTTAGGGGGGGACATAATGTTTTTCTTTATGTGCTAACATTAAACTTGTTTTCTTACCTATTACTTCTCTGTACTAATCAACCATCACCAATCAGAGTCAAAAGGTTATGTCGTGTTAAATACCCTCCAATACGATCTTGCCTTGTGACCTTTGGCCTAACGTAACCCTATTACCAACTCAGTTTCAACTCCCGACCAGCGGCGGTTGACGTGGATTTAACGTTTGTAAAGTTTCTCCGCTGTATCGAGTTGAATGTGTTCTAGTTTGACAGCATATCAACTATACTTATACGTGTACGGTACAAATGAAAGGATGAATTCAATTTTAAAAGCATAAAACATTTTCAAAAGAGGCAAATCGAGGTAGAGCATGGGAATGTTGTTCATACGATGTTAAATGCTCCCTACTGTTCATAATTATGTGCTGTAAATCTAACTTCTAAATGAAGTGAAAGGTGAATGCGTCGTGAAATGCTCATCTTCTGTGCGAGAAACCTGCTCACGAGCTCGCTTGAATTAAATCCAAAGAGCGACATCCAGAATAACTGAATCCTACTTTTACTTTGATCTACATTTCTACCGTGTTACTACTACAGTTTATATGGAAATAATGAATTCTTTTTTATGTCCCGAGCGAGTGTATATCTTGATAGAGGTTAAATTTAGGATCAACACAAAAGGACGTGAACGAACTATGTATTAACAATAAATTCGGACAACAATAGAAGCAGATGGGACGATTACGGATAGTATATTTCTTTCTCTGGATGTCCTTAGTTGATAAAACGGTGCGGTCCAATATAGAAGTGAAAGCGGATTAGGAAAAGGGCAAGAAGTATATAGGCAGATCATAATTGTAACGAAAATTTTGGGGCCAAATGAGCGTTGTCAAACATGAATTAAAATGATATGACTTTATTGTCAATTTTGTACAGGTGAAATTATGTTCCTATATTTTTTATTATACATGTTGACCTTTTCCTCATAAATCTTTTCCCAATGATGATTGAATTTCATAAAATATTTATAACATTTTCAACTCTTTAGGGAGCTTTCATTGTATTAAATGAAAAAAATCAGGTATTAAATATACAGTCATCTATACATATATTATTTTTTTACTACAGTTGTAAATAAACTAAATCTTAATGATCACAACCCACCATTTCCTGTCACATTTAATATGTTACTGTTCGCCATATACTACATATCACTGTAAAATTTTAATTTTGGTCAAGTTACGAAGAGGCGACTTGAAAACCATTACTTTACTAAACTAAAACAAAGCTGCGCAGTGTGAGGTATTATCTCATTTCCGACAAGCTGGAGCGTCGACGGAGGTCCGATGTAGCCGATACGTCCGACGTGTGCACCTCATACTTGTACTGGGCGTAAGGAACGAGTGATTGGGGGATCTATTGTTATAGATTAAGTAATCTACTTTGATGTGATGAATGTATGTAGAAGAAGCACGGAAGGTCTGTAAGGATAGAGATATTTGGCATTCGGTGTTTTCTGCTTACCTCGTAAGGGACAGGTAGAGCTAAGGTAAAGATATGTATGTTAATTGTTATTTCCTGCATTATAAACCTTTCCTTTATAATGTAACTATCACAATAAAAGATTGAAATGTATTTATTTCATCGTTTAATTTTAGAAATATAATTAATTGGTCTCATACCCATCTATTTCTGTATGAACTAAATACAAGATTCGTTACACGTTTCAGGGATATTTCAAAATTAGTTTGTAACTAAATAATATAGGTTTTTCTTTTTTCATCACACATAATAATTTTATGATATTCAAATCCTTTTGTAAGTTCAGAAATAAATGTTTTAATGCGAAAATTGTCGCTGCTAACTTAGGCTAAACACCAAGAAAGATATTTCGTTTCGCTTTTGTTTTAAAGCGATTTCAGTGCACTGGAGAATCTCGGACTTTATCGCATGCACACATCACACGCTCGACCTTATGCCTCAGGTATAAAGAATATATTTGATTGTCTTACGATTTTGGAAGGATTTAATCTATAAGACAATCAGCTTATAATCTTTGAACGTACGCCTGCTGTTTAATATACACGGCACAGAGAGTTAGTAGGTTTATTTGTTAAAGTTTACACTTTTACGTCGTATTGTTTTATTTAATGTCATATGTATAGAATTTAAATTTAGAAGTAGAACAAACAGTGAGAAGGGGATATTTATTTATTTATTTATTAAATCTTTTGTGACACCTTATGGTAAGGGATACAAGGGCGTACTTAATGCCTAATGGCATTCTCATGGATATATTTAGAGATTCACGCTAACATATAAGATATAAATAAAAATATGCAAGGTATTAGAAAGCAAGACCTGGAAAGTGTTCGGTGTTAAACATAAGTTAACAAAGATTAATATCATGTATACATACGTTTATATATAGCAATAATGTCTAGAATTATTGGAAAATAGTTGCCTAATTGTTCATTAAAATATGTATTGATTACAACAAATCACATTTGTTAAAATGATCTTAGGTAAATCTAGAAAACGAGTAGTGACCTCCTAAATTATTGTCGACAATGCGTTTGTTATACCTGTAGCGTTAGAAACACCTTCAAGGTTCAAAGTTATCACTTACTATCAGGTAACTTCTTTCAACCTTCGTTAGTTTAAGCAATTCAAATAGTCAATAGTCGACACCAACACATTCTGATTTGTAACAATGAAAACTTGAAAATTCGATAACTCCACTGAAGTCGATGGAGTGGGCGGAACCAATAATGCTGCCGTTAACAACAACTAAGTTCTGATACTTGTGATTAATGGACGAGCTCTGTTCCGGGCGTGGGGATATTGAAATTTCCCGGTAGGAATATTGAGTTTCATTTGGAAGGTCTCAACTGAAAATACTATTTACCTGTTTTGGTAATAAATGCGATTGGTTGAATTTGAGATATTATAGTGTTGGGAGATCATACGTGTGCAGTTTATACTCAATCTACACCATAAGTAGTCGAGGAAGTCTTAGCTAGCAATTGGCATTTAGCATATCTAATTGGAACGATTAGGTCGAAATTTACTGAGTTCTGTCAATTTTACGTAAAATATACTTACAGGGTTAAATCTTATCTACATCTCATATATTCCACCATGAAAACAGATATTTCTCGGTAACTAAGAAAAGATGGAGGAAACGTTACACGATGCTAGATTAGCAGTTAAAAATCTAATAACCGTATATGGTTATCGGATTGCTAGGAATTGTTAACTGCTCTGAAGGTCTGTTTTAACCACTGTCAACTGATGATAGTAATAATAAGGAACGAAGAGTTGATGCGTGCTCCGAGGAATGAGTTAGCAGTTACGGAAATTTCAAAATTTGCCTTTGACGGCATTCCTGGTAAAGGACGATTGTGATGAAACTTAGTCTCACGGGTGTTCTGCGATGTACCTGCAAAACCGCTAGGGATCAGAGTGCTCGAGTGTTTCCGAGTTTCAAGTGTTGTGTCAGCCTTTCAAGTAAGACCTAAAAGTTATTTATTTATGCGGTTCAACGGTACCAAGCATTAAATTAGGCACAGTTGTTAAATGTACACTCGAAAACGGACGAACGGTACCTACATGTGTTAATGATGCCCAGCGGTGGTATGATAATGAAGTGCTAAAAGGAAAGCTGATAATGATTCGGGAGGCGTGAGAGGCGATGAGAAATGCTTGTGGCATCTTTTGCAAATGACGCAACAATAAGTGCTCAGAGTTGTAGTGGTTGTATATAATTTATATCACAAGAAAAAATCACAAAACTACACAGAGTTGATCACGTACATATCCATTGCTAATTGTCATTACCAAATCCGTGCTTCAAATGAAGCCAATATTGCAGTTTTGTTTTCAATAATAAAGCTAAAGAGTTTGTTCGAACGTGCTAATCTTTGGACCCAATAGTCGCTACAACCTCTACGAACCGTGTCAAAAGAATAAAAACAAAAAACAATTAACAACACATGATTTTAAAATAACTATACCGAAGTACTCTATAAATAATCAACTTAACATTACGCCTGTAATCCCCGAAGGCTAGTACACCCCAACGTTTCACCAGTTACGTTTAAGGCCCACAATGAAATAGGTGGTGAGCATATTGATAATAGATAATCAAGTTTCTTTTAAACTAACCGTCGGGTAAAACCGCAGGACACAGATAGAGATGTAATGAAAATAACAATGTTATAAGTGTTTTTAATGTGTCGCAAACAATAACTGCATTTGAAATAGTTTCAAATCGCTGTGTCTCACTGATTGCGCCAATTGCTGCCTTAGTTTAAGTCCTGGCAGGTCGATTCGGATTATCGATGCTCGTGTGTCAATATATTTCAAGGAGTTTCACACGCGATGTTCGACAAGTGAAGAGT
>DWEC01001039.1:0-14369 GCA_018245735.1 Microceris miodesmiata
ACTAGGGCAAGTGTATTTGCCAACAATACTAACTTTATTAAGCTATAATTGGATATTCAATAAATTTATAATTAAATATCGAATAATTTAGAGATATAGCTACTAGAGATGACATACAACTTTTTTACTTGAGTTCGTAAGCTTACTAGGTCGTAGGCTGTAGCTACATTCTAACGTACTCGTACAATACTAAAATACACATTAGTTAAGCCGGTACATACGAGTATGTATATAATCATAGGTTCTAACAATTAGTAGAAAACATTATAAATTAAAACAATGAAATGAAATACACCTACAAAACGTCATTTTGAAATCTTTATATGTACATTAAAAAAAAAACATTCAACAATTGATTCCTGTGCAGAACTCATGAACTTAGCGAACAATGTTACGGGCATTATAATTAACTTTATTAGTTACGTATGTAACAAAACGTTACATCACGCCTGTAGTCGCCGAACGGGTAGGTAGAGGAGTTTATGCATAAATACATATATAGTAATTAAGAATGTATTTACTTATACTAGTAGTCCAGTAGCGATCGAAATTCGATCGTAAATCATAAGAAAATCAGTTTGAGCGTTGTCTAGCTTCTAATGTTTCCTCTGTGCTACATATTGATAACGTCAGTCTCATGTCTGAAATTGACAATGCTAAAGTAAATAATAAATGATTAATTTAATTCAATTTTAAGGTATTTGTAATACATATCACACATAGTACATGTTAGCGTTCTGCACTCGTCTATATAAATTATAAGTGTGCCAAATTTCATACTCCTCCGTCTGCGTAATTTTCCTAAAAAGGGATAAAATTTTTGCTCCAGGTATTAATATATAGATGTATAAATTTATGCAACAACAATGTGGATGATCGACGTAAATACTCATATCTTGGTACATTACCATGGAGCCGATCCCACGGACTTTTAACCAATCCCGAAAAAACGCAGGTCGTTATAATCGGAAGCTCACTATTACTACCCAAAATTGACTGGACTAATACACCCTCTGTTATGTTTAATGATATCCGAATTCCTTACAGTGAGTAAGTTAAAAATCTGGGAAATCTTTTGCATCGCACTCTTTCTTGGCACCCTCAAGTTAATAGTAGGTACCTACATACTCGTATTAGCAAAAAACTGGTTATGACACTCGAACAGCTACGAAGAGTCTGAAGAGAACTTTCTTCCCATTGCTACTAAGGTTGCGCTAGTTCAGTCTTTCCTTCTGCCCATTCCTGACTATGCCGATATTTACTATCTTGACCTAACTGAGGAGCAACTAAATAAGCTTAAATGCCTCCAAACCCAATGTATTAGATTCATATTTGGTCTACGTAAATATGACCATATATGTCCCACTTCCGCGACAAACTCCAGTGGCTCCCAATTCGCCTTCGTCGGAATACACATATTTTGTCGGCACTATACTGTGTGCTATTTGGTCCAACTGCGCCTTCCCATCTTAAGGAACGTTTCTAAATCTCTCTGATCCTCTCATAATCTTTCCTTCTTACTCCGGTTCATTCCACTTCTTTTAGTCAGAAATCCTTATCCATCGTTGCAGTTCGCCTTTGGAACTCTCTTCCTCTTACTATTCGTCGGGCACAGTCGGTAGATGCTTTTAAAACTGCTGTTAAAAATCATTATTTGGATAGCTGCAGCAGTTAATTTTTCCATTCCATGTAATTCCAATACCTATTCGCTACCATAATAAGATCTTTTTTTTAGTTGTCATTTTTCAATTGTAGTATACCCCTACCCCTACTACTACTATTACTATAAATTTACATCTCTTCTATCTGAAGGTTCCCTGGAAGAAATCGCTCTTAAAGGAAGATAATATATTTATATTTCGCGGTAAGGCCGCCTTCTGTATGCCCAGCATTAAGAAATTTTTATGTTTATACATGTTATTTTATACTGGTGTTCAAATAAACAGTATAAATAAATAAATAAATCTAGATAAATTAAGTGATAGATAATGAAGTGTACAAAAAAATTACAATGACAAAGTTAGTGAAATTAGCAGTAGACATAGATTTTAAGTACTCTCATGTAAATTAATAAGAGAGTGACCCTATTTAAGTAATTTCTCATTATCTTACATTATCATCATCATCAAGACTTTTATTGACCAAACTTATCAAACACGTACCTCTAAATAGTTTAGACGTAAACCCTAGATAACCACACGGCGTTCTAGGGTTCACATTCCGGCACGCTATTCTAACTATACAAAATTACATGCGTATTTAAATTAAATTTCACCGCTTTTAAAAGTAAAGGAACATCGCGAAACAACCTATATACCTTTGTGATGTACATAGTGTTCTCTATAGCGTCTGAACTTCTTTAACTAGACCGTGTCCACTTTGGTACAACTTAACTATTGTATCATTATAATCTCATATATTTAGAAGATACCAATGTCCAAAAGGTCGTATCAAGTCTAAATAACAGTAAGATAGTAATAGTAAGATATTAGTATAGTTATACCCCAATTTTTTTACTAATATTGTAATAAAAGTAAGTAAGTAGTAATTGTAATAACATTTACCTACTATACTATTGTAATAACACAACAATAGTAAAAAAATCTATATTAATATAGATATAGTGTGTATATACGAGTATATGTGAATGGGTGTGTTCGTGATGTTTGTGTGCGTGTGGGCCTGTGAGCATCTGCGCGTGTGGGTGTGTATCTATGTATGTCTCTCTCTCTCTCTCTCTCTCCCTCTCCCTCTCTATCTCTCTCTCTCTCTCTCTCCCTCTCTCTCTCTCTCTCTCTCCCTCTCTCTCTCTCTCTATCTCTCCCTCTCTCTCTCTCTCTCTCTCTGTACGTGTGAGTGTGTATGTGTGTGTATGTCTATGTTCATGTGTGTATATGTATGTATACGTGTGCATTTGTGTGTATGTATGAACATACACATACACACACACACACACATGAGTGTGTATATGGATGTATGTGTGTGCATGTGTGTATGTATGTGTGTATATGTATGTATGCATGTAGTAAAATATTTAGTTATAACACAGACAGACAAAAGTGTAGTAATAGTTTTTATTCAATAGCTAATATGTGTATTCATATGTATCTGAATATGCGTAGTTTGTTAATATAATAGTATGTATATAACAATTTTTGAAAAAAAAATAACATAACCTTTCGACTCCGAATTACTTATGTTTATAAATACATTTATAGTAAGAAAACACATATCATATGTATAGTAATTTAAGTTACAGTTATTTAAACTAAATACTTATATCAATATTGACGCAAACAATAATTTCTAAACCTCATGTAGGACAGTTATAAAAAGTTTCCATAGTTCATTCTTAGTGGTATGGCCTTTACGTCTTTAAGAATTTATTTACCCATTTACCGTGCTGAAAATTAAAGCAACTATAATATCTAAATGTCAAACGGACTTTCTGTTTCTGCCTCTAAGATCCAGTACATTTTTCGTATAACAACTTCTTCCGGAAATGATCTATCTATAGGTCCTGATTAAGTGACGCATTTGAACACAGCTTTCTGCTTGAATACGTACGAGTACTTTATATGTAATGATGACGTGAGAGTCAAAAAACCTCGATAGTTTAGCTTTGATAGGTTTTATATATCAATTAGTCTAAGTATTACATCATCTATTACATTTTTAAGGTTTATAAATAATGAGCTAGTATAGAAACTTATAAATAATGAACTAGTATAGAAACCCAGCTATACAGATCATCTAATAATCCTTATGTATCTGCGATGTTGCTACGCCTAAAGTCAATAATTCTGGAACGTATTAATTAAACTTATCCGTCAAAATAAGTGACCATTATAATAATTATTATTAGGGTTAAATTAAATTATAGCTGTAGAGTAAACGATAATTCTAATGAATCAATGGCAGAGTTCGATCCTCAGTTGCAATATTCAGGTGTCAGGCAAGTATTAGTTATGACGCAGATCTTGTCTGTCTGTACATTGAAGTCATACTGTAACTCAAATTGCTAAATTAGAGTTAAGTAATTTATGTACATAGACACTCTTGGATAATAATAAGGACATATAAATGTACCGAGTTCGATTCTCAGTTTGTGTTTTCGTGGGACAGATAGCTATTGGCCAATAATTACTGTCTGTCTGTACATATAAAGGCCAAATTTCTGTTTCGGTAATATGTTATTAGGAAGCCAAGCTTCGTTTTTAATATGCCTACTGCTTACTACCTACGTAAGGTAGATAATATTACATAGTTGGACGTGAACATAACTTGTGAAAAATGGAGCGTAGGTACTATACTCCTCTGCCTACTTCTTTGGGGATTACAAACGTGATGCTACTTTCTTTTACTTAGAACATCATCATATTGAAATTATGAAATAACTGTCTTTAAATGTATGTGTTTAGTTCATAAGCCAATCGCTTAGAATATCGATATTTTATATAATAAACGAATAATTATTAATTGATTCTCTAAATCGTAATCATTAAAACTTGTCATAAATTTTAATCTTAATTTGCGTCGCTGGCCGAGTGGCTGAAAGCGCGACTGCCGATCTGGAGGTCTTGGGTTCAAATCCCGGGTCAGATACCATGGGATTTTTCTAATTTAGAATTTCTAGTAGTGATTCGGAGTCTGGATCTGTGCTCGGTGTACGGCAATAGACACTCCATCTATTCCATGGGTCGTAAACGTAACTGATGAAACGTGGCGGTGTACTACAGTCCTCTGCCTACCCCTTCGGGGATTACATGCATGATGTTACGTTTGTCATTAATCGTTTCATGAGTGATCGACTAACATAATTAAGGTATGTACTGATTTAACTCGCTTAAATATCATTTTTTCAGTATAACTTGACTAGTTGCAGGCGTCACAAAAATCCCACTGGCCGCACCAGTTAATCCGATAGGTCTGGGAATAGTCGGGTTACTCCTGAAAATTATGTTCAGAAAAAAATGCTATATCCGCTTAATTATAATTACGAACTAATTTTAAATACACACATAGGTACCTATAACGAAATGCGATGTTGGTTATGTGATAATATATATAACTTATAGTTAGTAGGTTGTATTTATCTATATTATAACTGTTAGTAACATATATGAGTAATTACCTAAATAACTTATAGTTAGTAAGAGAACGGCTACCGTTCGAAAACTTATTGTTTAAAATCATGAATAGTACATTCAAGTAACAATATAATACTGGTAAGTAATGTATTATATATAAGTTCTTACCGCTGAGTGGCTCATCAAAAGTATGTGATAATTCGTTAATTAATATTACCATACAGCACGGTCTGGACTTTGGTGTAACAATGAAACATGGGTACTCTTCCTGGCAAAACTCCTTAATCCTAGACTTTTTAATATTTTCTTAATATTACGATATCGTCATTCCAGTCCCCTCATGGGATAAGCAAAGAGTATCATACCATGTATATTCTACATTTATCACTATTTTAATACACGCACGACAAGTTAGGAGGATTCTGATTTGATTTTACAATTACTAACATTTGTAAATATATTGACAGCACCCATAATTTTATTATACTATTAACGGCTAGTTTCATATACCTACTTAATAATAATTTATAATACGTGTGTTTGTAATAGATAAGTAAGAAATATACAATGTAATAATAAAAATAAATATTAGCTTTGGGGAGTAAGGGGAGAACGGAATACCACGACTCCGGCCCAATTGCCAACCTCACCTGCTCGCGCCGGCCGCTGCACCACAACGTGGCACACGCGACCGGCGGCGGGTCCTGCTGGACCCGCGGTGCTCCCTGCTAGATAACCGACGAGGCCCTGGCGACCGACACGTGGCGGTATAATCACGCTTCTCTGCACAATCAATCAGGATAAGGTCCGATTTAAAGTTGCATGAAAACTTGGTATTCTACAAGCAAAAAATTATTATCTGATAATACCAATGAGATTTACATCAGGTGCAGAAAATTACATCTAAAACTGAAGATAATTGAAACAAAAACTCAACAACACCAAAACGTACAGTTTACTATCGGAGTGTATTGGAGAAGTAACGTGAGTGCTTTACGGACGGAAAAATCTCATTCCATTTGTTACACACACAACATATCCTCAAGACAATAGTGCAAAGTGCAGAAGTAGAGAAACGGAGGAAGACACTTATAAACGAGGCAAAAAAAAGTGTAGAGAATTGTAGACAAGTTGCGGGTACATACGAGTAGACATCCAGTAGGTACCCCATACACAGCAACGAATCCCGGACTGACGGTCGTTAAGTCATGCGCCCGCGCATCGTATCGACAAAAATTCTCGGACAAGAGTAAACACGTGACCAGGACTTGACCACGAGCGTTGCTCGACGACACACGTCAATTTGTTATACATATATGATAACGTCCTTATAATCTTTAAGCGTATAATTCTCTGATTGTATGATAAAAACGTTTATATAAAATGATGCTTGTTAGTGCTCTCATTGACGTAAATATAATAATTATGTATATAGTAATAACGTTGTATGTAATGTCTTATATCTATAAAATCAAATGAGAAATTATATAACTAAGAACTTTAAGTAGTTCAATTATGTACATAGGAACTCGCGAAAACACACTTTGTGCTTTTCACTTACAAGACTACGAAGTCAACGATATGCTGTACGTAAACTTACATACTACAACTTATTAAGTAATATTCTAGTCCTAATATTTAATTTTTAGTAATAGGTTCATTCAAATATAACACCCGTAGGAGCAATGACTCATAGTGTTATAATAATGTGAAAAGTATAAAAAAATTATAAAAAAAAATTGAAGAAAAAAAAACTAAAACTAAAAAAAAACAAAATAATAATAAATTGTAGAATTCACAACGTTTTAATGCATATTTATGTATAATGCTTGTTAGTGTAGACACAGACATAAGTATATCTATAAAAATAAATGCATCATAGCTATGAATCATAGTATTGTAACAATGTCAAAAATACAAAAAAATTATAAAAAAAAATTGTATAAAAAAATTTAAAAAACGAAATGACAAAAAGTGTAGATTTCATAACGTTTTGATGCTAATTTTATGTATAATGCTTGATAGAGTGGACATAGACATAAGTATATACATGTATAATAATAAATAACAAAGAATTCCTAAAGTCGTATATTTATAAACATGAGAAGGTATAACTGATCTTAAGATATTTGAATTCGGTATCAAATAACAAATTATACTACTAGGAACTTTAGATAGTTCAATTGTGTATATAGGAACATGTCAGACCATGTCTGGATTATAAGTGCTCGTTCTCAAGCAATGGGCTCGTTTGAACGATATAATTTATAATTCTGCAGGGCCTTTTATCATGTAAATTATTTAAATATAAATATGTAGGTAAATGTTAAGAAAATGTATATTTAAACATTGAATATAAAATGATGTAGGCGTTACATAGCGTAGAGAGGAAACGAAGTACAAAATGTATAAGAAGCGAAGCGGAACAAAATGAACAATTATTTTTGTATATCTGTGTAAGGGTCGTCACAAGCGGAGCTTCAATATATATTCGTATACTGTGCTACAATAATATAATAGAGCACTAAAGATATGCTACAATTTATATCTTTGCGGTCATAACATTCACCATCATTATGTCTTGCTATTTGTTCACATATTTTGACGTTGAGATATATATTATAGCTCTGTGTCACTCGAGCGATACTATCAAAAATATATTGTAATATATCATAACTGTCTGTAATGACCTTAAAAGTAGTGTATAGATAATGTATTTATAACGCTCTTTTTCTATTTGATGCCAGTAATAGTTTTAAAGCTAATAATTAAAATAAGGAAATTAAAGTATGTGTTAATATGTAGTCAAAGCATAAATGCATATGTCAATGCATTAATAAATCTCACTTCACGAGGCGAACACTTTTAAAGCGTCGTACCGGGACCATCAAGGCGACGTAATTAACGGACTAGACATACGGCGGTTCCAGTGGAGCTCGCGGTACTACCTGCTAGATGACTACACAATCTATGATGCATTCAAGTTTCTTGCCTTGAATGGACAGAAGAAGCTACACATGGAAGCTACAGTTTTGAAGATGAAAGCAAACGGCCATAATCTAAACTCAGATGAGTAGCTATGTAAGTTTCTAGTTTATAAATATTAAACTTCCATTCCACCACCAACTCAGTCATTAACTTATTTTTAAGAATCAGTAGAGAATTTGTGGTGCCAGATTTTAGACATTAAATCAGAGACCTTCGAGATTTCTGGTGGATACATTGAATATAAATTTATCGAATCGAAATAAAGCGTTTAAAACACTTCCCATACTATAATCTTTAATGTCCATTGTTTCAGCCAAACTAACTTGGGCAATGGACAACGAGCTCCGAGTTCGAGACGATATCAAAGCGAAATCTCAGAATAAGAAGATACTTCGACATGATGAACACAAACATCAGTTCTATAAAAATGAACATTAAATTTATTGTAAAATAACTAATTACTATTTAATATAAAAATTATTAAATGTCATTCTTAATAGATCATAAAATACGAGTAGCTTCATTAATAGAAAGTTGCTTGGCAGTAGTGTTATGTAGGAATATATTTAAATACTGTCCAATATCAAACAGTAGTTGCCTCTCGTCTACGCTTGCTTCCGCCCGCCGCTTTCAGTGGAGTTAGTACGGACTAGTACTTAGTTAGTACTTGTAATCTACTTCAGGTGTCGTGGTTGAAACCCCTTTTCACTTACACTGAAGACGACGCATTACGTACTAGAATATTATTCGAATATGATATTTAATATTTTGGATTTATTGTATTGTGGTAATGAAAAAAAGAACAACAAATAAACAAAATAAACGTGCGGCACACGGGGACTGCCGTAGTAAAGCTATTGCATAGCATTTTTGTCAACTTATGCAATTATAATTATTTATTTATATGTGCAATATTTTTTATATTAATCCAAGTTTTCTCTTTCATATTAATTCAAGTTACACTTTTTTAGCGTGGTGACCGATAAGAATTTTTTTTTTCTGTTATTGAAGTTACTATCTTTTAAAATATTTTTATTGTATTCAATTTCGTAATGAATACGAAAAGATTACCAAATCAATATTACTCAATTCTCTAACGGTTCTACCGATGATCCCTCCACCGCGTGCGAGTGGTAACCGCACTGCTTTGATTTATTTGTTGCGAACAATAGCACAAACGCGCCGACAATAATTAAAATCGTAATCCGACAAGCGCGGCCTAGGCGGCCCGCGCTCAAAGGGGTTAGCACTCGCGTGGTTGAGACTGTAACCGCGACGACGCTTACCGCGTGCGAACGATAGAGACGACGACGAATCTAGCGAGAAGTGAAGCGCACCGCGAGGGGCCGCGTATAAGTCCGTTGGGATCGTAACATTTTCACGAGCCGGTCGTATACAAAAACACGGCCGCACGCTACACTGCCCAAAATTGGAATGCCGCGCTCGTGAATTGCAAGAACTATGCATACTAGGCAGAGCGGGGGCGTGTTAGGTTTCTTATTTCGTTACGAAATTTCTTGATTCGGTCGCCGCTCTCAAAGCCGGCGATAAAGGCTATGCAATAGCTTAAATAATATAGCGTAGAATAAATCTAGGGCTTAGATTAGTTACACAATTTTAATAACTGGCTGTTCAATATATGCAAGACGATCCTAACTTGATCTCAATAGGAGTTGCTTTGTGAGAATTAAAGTAAGCTATATCCTTTACCGGACTTCAAATGTGCCACAGACAGTACGTACGTATGTACCAATGCCAAATTGTTGTACCAATACTGTATCCATTAGTAATTGCAATGTTGTATTACACTTAATTAATCACAGTATTAATTAGCGTATAAAAAAGTAAAAAAAAGGAAAAAAAATGTGTCGGGCAGTAGTTCTTTATATCTAGTATTTTCAGCGGGTTCGATTTCAATCACAACGTAAATAAATAAAACAGTAATGTGTTATATAAAACATATGTTTTATTCGTCATCCAAACCTTACGATATATATGTATATATATTATACGTATATCTTTCGTAGTTTCAAAAAGATTGTTACTTTATTTTTTTTTATTCTTAGAACTAAGCAGTGGGTACCTGCATACACATTTCATTCCATTCTTTTCTTTGCTTTCAATTTATGTCAAAAAATCCATACTATTCATACTAATATTATAAATGCGAAAATAACTCTCTCATTTTGTATGTCTCTCTCTTAAGATTGAGCTACAGTAACCATTTTAATATAATTAAATTGAATTTTAATTTATCGAGTAATTGTTAATGTATTTTATTCAATTAGTGGTTATCCTTATCAAATTAAATATAATACTCACCTTGGGCATTTCATCTAGTTTGAAATAGTACCATCCAGTACATCGTTATAATAAATAATTTAGGAGATATCATAGATTCAATATTACCCGCAACGAAAATTCACGCTTAGAATGGAAGGCACGCGGGGAAGCGGCTGCGGGGTGCTCGCGTGAACAGCGAACGAGCCGAGCGGTGTGCGGGGGCGGTTTGATTAGGTATATATAAAGTTCGCGAAGAGGTATATCTATCTGTAACAGTTAAGATACAAAAGCATCTTCATATTTCTAAAATTATTAAATGACCACTACATGTTTAAGATGCATTTTTTCATGTGATAATATGAATTCTTCTGAAATGAAAGTATTTCATCATCGAGATAATTTTAAGCAGATAATTTTTTGGCTTCACATCATTAAAATTGTACAAATCGTTGAACAGATATCATTCAATAATAAACATTCAGTTTCGACGTTATCATCATAAATATATAAATCCGATGCACGAACCGTGTCCACGAACTTTATGTAACAGACCAAATTCCACGCCGACGCAGCCGTGGGCAAAAGCTAGTAATTACATAAAAAAATTAACAAAACTGTATCAGCCCACATCTAAGATCACTTTAGTAAAATAATCGAAATTCGGGGCGTTTACTGTTGATAGTCATTTGTACATTCATATGGATTCAATGATGCAACAGTGTCAGATCCTTGTGTCTACTGGGAACCCCACACAGAAGCGTTTCAATTTAAGTACTGCAATAAAAATTTGCCATTTTGCTTCAGCGTATTTTCTTTGATTCCTGTTAGTTTCAGAGCCATGCCAACATAATCATCAGGTCATCGGTATACCAAACCACTATGATTGATTACCCAGCTTAGCGTAGCAGCTTTGAAACTTAGTGTACTGTTCGATGCCGAACTATGTTATGCGCAATTTCAAGATAAGTTTAAATTTTATTAAATACTAATATGGCAGTTATGATTGTAGTAGATATTTATTCCTAAATTTTAAGTGTATTTAAAATAAAAAAAAAAAAAATTCGCTGGGGAGTAAGGGGAGAACGGAATACCATGACTCCGGCCCAATAGCCAACCTCACCTGCTCGCGCCGGCCGCTGCACCACCACGTGGCACACGCGACCGGCGGCGGGTCCTGCGGGACCCGCGGTGCTCCCTGCTAGATAACCGACGAGGCCCTGGCGACCGACACGTGGCGGTATAACCACGCACCTTTCCCTGAGCAGTTAGGAGAAGCTGCACTCGATTGGAAAATAACATCAAGGAAGGTCAAAATACAGCCATCAACAGCATTTTACGACGTTTACCATGTATAAAATGTCCAACACATCAAAATAATATGAAGTTAACAGTGATTGAGATCACCAGTTCAAATTTAGGACTCATTTAATAATATAATTTGAGAGGTCGAATTTCAAAACATCAGGCACACGCCCTGAAATACATCAGGTAATGATTCCACCAAAAAGAATGTATAAGTAATCAAGCAGAAATTCAAGATTATAAATATATGTATATAAGCAATAATCGTTAACGTCCTTTGTTTCAGACAGACAGACTAAGTTTGATGGTTACGACGAGCTCCGAATTTCATTTGGAGTCGATTCAACATCACAAAATAGAACATAAAACGGAAACAGAAGTATATGCAGCTCGACCTGAAGCCAGAGGAAGGTGAACGAAGTGCAAGTGGCACTAAATGTAAAATAATAGTTATGTTATAAGCTTATTGTATACTAGTTAAGGTCATTATTAGGTTAGATAGATATACTACAGACGAACAATTATTGTTTTAGTAAATATTTGATTACAAAACTCATTAAACGTAGATTCACACCGTCACGGACGTCCTTGCTTTAGTTGGCTGGCCCACGTGGAGAAATCATGCTCGTAAGTATCTAATTTCCAGGCAGATCCTTCCAGTCCCTCAGCTTCTCCTAACGCTTGCCTTAGCTGGCTGGCGTGAGTAACGGAGTTTGTAACAAACTTCATCTCGGTGCTTGCCTTGGCCGGCTGGCCTGAGTGGAGTCAATGAAATCTGAAGCTGTGTAATTCCCAAATAAAGTGTTAATCGTCCTCGTTACCCAAACACATCTGGGCTTGCCTTAGCTGGCCGGCCCTTGTGGAACTAGCTTACGGAGTCCTAATATAAATATACTTTTTAGACTGGCTCGTTTAAAAAGTATTTTTATAAATTGGCTTTATCCTTTGACAGCGAAATATTTCGGAGACTATTTAGCAACTGTACGTACTACCTGCCATTGTATAATATTTTCCATTTCATATTTTAAAAAGCTGGACAGGATAAATATGAAAGATAAAAAAAATATTATGTTGTACACTCGTACTGAAGACAGTTTTTAATAAATTCGACAAACTAGTTATACTAACCATTCAAATACCTACTGTATACAGAACTTGCTACTGTCTTTCGTTGTTATATATGTTGTCTTACATGCTCCACACACTAACAGACAGTGTCGAGACAAAATGCAACTATTTACTCGTGAATTTGTTGTATCATGACGAAGTCACTCTGGAATAAAATAATATTCACTGTAAGCCCTAATTGATCGTCATGTAGTTCAAATAATATGTAAGCTTCATAATTTATACCGTACCCTATCAAACAATAATACTCTCTCCTCTGTGCTTGCTTTCACTAGCCGGCTAGAGTGAAATAACCAGAGGATCGCGTATTTTCTCTTCCACATATTTATGCTTGCCTTTATCGGCCGGCCCGAGTGCATCATGGGAGGGCAATATGATTACTAATCGTATTTAAATTATTCAATACAAAAATTGTCAAACAATAAACACACTATGAGCGTACTACACTCTGTTTCTTAATAAATTATGTTACGCATGAAAACATTCAATTAGCGGATAGAACCTGTAATTTTACTAAGTACAGAAGTGGGAATATGAAAAATAAAAAATATAAACAAAAAAAAAATAAAAACAAAATGACAAAAAAATATGTAGATTAGGGTAATTTATAAGACAGATGTAGAGATGTAACTTTTTCAATTGCAATCATGTTAATAACATTAATAACTTTATTCAAATTTGCACAATAAGTACGTTACTGGGCTTTGGATTTTTGCATTATGTAATATCTCTTAGTTTATTGTAATATACAATTGTCTGTCTGATTTGCCGGTTAAACAATAACGAAATCAGAATCTTTTCTCTGAAGACATTATTTTGGTATCGCTAAATTTCTCCTTTGTCAAGTCGAGTCGTGTATTAGTGTTTCCATTCTCTTTTCTGCTGTGTATCCGTTTAATGGTTTTTTGTTGCTTTCAATAATCTAATTTAATAAACATTTGCTTGTAGACCAATACTTTGTTTTAATTACATCCTCTTAAACCTTTCAGATTTGAATTGATCTGGTGATGAATTGCAGATATAATTCGGAAACAATTATTCTATAAAACATAAAGAATTTATTGTGACTGGATATTATGATGTCTATACATCCTAAAACTTTTCTATGTGCATTTAAACACGTGAAACTTTCTCGTAAGTTATTTTGATGAATCTCTTAAATTTTAACCAGTGATGCTTAAGTAAGGTTCGAACAAACAGTTTTTTTAATAGAACATCGCCGTACTTTAAGGAGGAGGCAAACACGATTATTACTTTGTAAAGAAACGTCTAAAACTGCAGTTACCTCAAACCCAATACTATTCGACATTTCTGTAAAAAAAATATGTTATTTACAACTTCGAGCTACATGAACATTAACTTTCACCAATTACTCCCGCAATACTAAGCTTTGCATCAACAAATAGTTCCAAGTCTTCATATGTATTAAAAAAAATATTAAGAAAAACTTTTTGGGGAGTAAGGGGAGAACGGAATACCACGACTCCGGCCCAATTGCCATCCTCACCTGCTCGCGCCGGCCGCTGCACCACAACGTGGCACACGCGACCGGCGGCGGGTCCTGCTGGACCCGCGGTG
>DWEC01001040.1:0-14369 GCA_018245735.1 Microceris miodesmiata
GCAATGTAACTACTATTATTTGGCGTAATGAACTCATTTGCCACGAACGACCGAGACAAAGCGGGCACGCGACGGGAAAGGGTCGCGGGGGAGGGGGCAGTAGTTTCACCATCACCGTGTATCAGGGAAGAAATTAATATAACTATTTGTAATGATACTATAGTTGCAGCTGTAGTAATGTTATACGTTAATATTAACACATATGGTTTCTTGACATGCTGTGTTAGACCACGTTACGCGCAGTTACATAGTTAACAACTACTTACATGGTGAACAGCCTTTTAAAAAAATATTTTTATTTCACATTTCATATTTGTCATGTAATATTACGCCTGTAATCTCCGAATTGGTAGACAGAGGAGTGTAGAACACTCCCACATTTTACCAGTTTCGTTACGGCTCACAACGGAATAGGTAGTGAGTATATTGCCATACACTGGGCACAGATCCAGACTCTGCGACATTTTTTTATTTTTTTACTAGAAAATCAAAATCACAAAAATCCAATAGTACACTACCCGGGATTTGAACCCAGGACTTTCCCATCAGCAGTCGTGCTTGCAACCACTCGACCAAAAAAGCAGATTTCATATTTATTAAGGCATATATCTGACATCAAATAGAATACACGAAATCAGTAGAAATTGCGTTGCTATGCTAAGGGCAGTTGGAATATTTATATCTCGTCTCTCTGTCACGAAAAGCAGGATGTAAACTGGCTACACAAGTATATATATAACGAATTTATAAAGTTGTTTAGCGAGAGTATTTTTACATCACAACAACATGTTACATAATAATTAGAAACACCATATTATTATCTAATCGAAACGTAATAATAATGTTAATTATTATTATATCATCTCGTCGGATACCTTACGGGGTAGACAGAAAGCAACGAATGTTAATATTGCTATCCTTACAAACTTGACGAGTCTTTTGCGCTTTCATTATTCTTCCTATAACAATATTTCATTATACTAAAGTAACACAGTTTAAAAGGAGTCTAGTGAACGTATATAATTTTACTTTCTCATAAAACTACATACCATTTACGTTAACTGATTATTTTAAAGCTACACATTTATTATGGAAAATGAGAAAATCGTATTGCAGTACCGTGAACTCCTTTGAGATAGTTAGCTCGATGGAACATAGTTATGACAATTATTGCCTGTCTACTTTACACAGGCACTGCGGATTTCACGATGTTGTGTTCTAAAATGGGTTAATACTTGTATTGTATGCATATTAATGGTACAAAGCGTAATTATGTCGATTAATAAGTTTTACATTTGCATATAAAGATATATCCACCTGGCCGTTTGCCTGTCTGTCGGGCGAAATATAAAAAAATATAATTTGCTCTAAAACTCTTGTTGTTTTTTATAAATAGCCCAAAGGCAATTCCTAATGGAAGATGAACATGTAAGTATGTAGTTTTATATCCTACAACATTAACGTCCCAGCTGGTTACGTAGTAAAAAGATATTAGCTAAACCACTATACAAAAGTCAATATATAATATGCTCACATTTATACACAAATTTAGTCATAGTTGTATACCTACCTGCCTCGAGGACAATGGAATATCGCCGTTGGTTGTGTATAAATATTGTTTTTGCTTAATAGAAGTCAAAAAAAAGATAGGTGCACTTTCTATTTGTGAAGTTTATGTACGGATAAACATCACAACATAACATCACGCTCATAGTCCCCGATGGGGTAGGCAGACGAGTGTAGTATACTCCCAAGTTTCACCAGTATATGGTTTTATACGGGTACAAGGACAGACATATTAAATGTAGTGGATGCGTTTGCATAGCTTACGAACATTAATAAATATGTCGGCATTGTAAGTTCTAAGTAGCTTGCAACTTTTAAGTGGAACTGACATTCCCCTGCTCCAGTTCTCTAACTAGTGCGGTTGTTAATAGACAGAACAATAGACAAGTCTCCTATTAGATGTTAACATTATCTATGCGCGCTGGGCCTAGCAGGTTGGTACCAGACAGGTTTCCTTAATTATATTCATTTTTGAATTTACCTTATCAGGGTCCAAACTAGTATAAAATTCAAGGTTATTAAATTTATTCCTATTAGGCAATAGCTCGTAGTATTTTAGTAGTTTTAAATTGTTATTGGTAGATACGATAAGAGATAATATAAAGACTGTGGCTTTAACCCTTCTCATTTTGAGAAGAAATCTTATGTCCTATCGTGGAACGAACGATAACACAGTTGATGGTGATGATGATGATTAGAAGATGAATATAACACAATATTATATGTATACAATACCATTCAAAATTATATAATGTGACTAAAAATAAATTTATTTAATAGTTACGCCATAATAAATATTACGTTCGTATTCAAACTATTTCATAGATCTTTTACTGCTAATATTTTCCATTTCAACGTTATGAGAGCATTTAGTTTATGTCAGTTCGTCATTTTTGTCTCTTCAATGAATATAGCATCGTTTTATTTAATACCATTTATTGCAAAAAAGAAAAAAAAAATTCATTATGTGTAGTTGAGGTCTGGTAGACTATTATTATACTAATGTATTGAAAAAATTTCACGCTTGAATATTGATCTTTCGTCGTTGTAACATAATGAGCTTGATTCATACCTTAAAAGGTTTTCAGGCTTTCCAACGATAGTTGTTGATATTCAACATCGGAGGAATTCTCTTTGTTATAAAAGTTATTATGACGTCATATCTATACAGAATAATTATAGGCGAGCAATGATCTACGGTTTATGTTCTATTGGTTGACATGGGTCTTTTTCCAGTAACTGCGTAGGATAAAATGTGATACTGCCAATATGCTATAGCCGGTATAATGGACATCAACAGTTTAAAAGATCAAATGTTCATTTATCTATATTACTTGCCAAATATGTATATTCTTATATTTGCGTCACAAATTTCTCAGATTATAATTTAAAAAATGTGAAACCCAGAAGCAACATTTTGTGTCAGGTCCTTGATTTATGTTCTTATACTTAAGTACTATACTAATGAATAGCTTGGCTTAAAATGTAACTGACTTTTTATTATTGTCGTTATTCCAGATTTACATCATTTTTAAAGTTTAAAAAGCGGTTTTAAAAGTTTTCGTTCTGTAAGGAGACCTATGTTTGCCAATGGTTAATAGAAAATTGATGATGGTGATGAAGCTTTATTTAGATGCTATATTTTTTGCAGTGCATGTGTTGCGAGACTCCGAGCTACCTCTGGAGGTGGCAGCAGCTTTGGGACCTGATGTGCAGTTTGTACTCAAGTACATTGACGTGGGTAAGTCATTAAGTTATGTTGTACACGTTGATATCGTAGGTAATAACTTTCCTCTGTCTTTTTCTCACATATATTCTTCTGTACTCTGTTTATTCCTCCATCTATTGTATGCCACATATTTTTTTTATAAAAAATCCGACAGTTTTTATCAGCTCTTTTTTTCGTTCATTTCTCAGCCCCATTTTGTCTACTTCTGTACTTTCCCCTGATATCAATAAATAATAGTTACGGGCTAAATGTCAAGTTTAGGTACATATGTATGTAAGCAGTGGCACGGTGATAAAAACGAAAATTTAAGAATGTACGTACTTGTTTCGAAACGAATAAAGAGAAATGAAAACCTCTAAAAGACATTGAAACGTAATTTAGGGTAGCGTAGGTACTGTTGTTCTACTCTAATCTTTATTTTTGTCATGGATACAGGCAACATTTCAAGAATATTGACTTTGGTTTAGAATTCCATGTTTAAATTAATTAGTTGCAAGTTTCGATGTCAAATAATCTGCCATTTATCTGATTTTAACTTTGTAATTATTCGATAAGTCATTGAAAACGATAAAAGAATTCTAATACAATGGAAACAGCGAACAATAAACGTATTTCAAAATACAATTATTTTTCGTCTAGCGAAGATAAGATCGAACCTAAAATACTTCAGTTTGATTGATCTCACTTAAGTCCACTTCTGTCTCCTCCAGTCCGACTAAAGGGGCTTGAAAATTCAAGTGCAGATGAGAATGTTGATATTCTTTTATGAATCTTCGGTATAAAACGTTGTCTTACTGAAATCTTTTTGATATGTGTATAAAGGACTCGCATGGACGCCAACCACTCTGAAGATGAATTATTAAGAATACTTAAAATTTCATTGGAACTTCCGAATGAAAAAATAATTAGGGCCGAATATACAATCATTGTTATATAAAATTATTGTTTTATTTTTATTATATGATAAACTAGCGTGGTACGTCCTAAGACGGAGCACGCTTACCTAGGAAGAGCCTATTCACCCTTGTTTTAAAGTGTATATTTATTACTTAAACATGAACGACAAAAAGAAAAGCATGACATTATCCTTCAGTCCTTGTTAACGTTTATAACAGCATTAGCGAACGGCCA
Organism: Microceris miodesmiata; assembly: GCA_018245735.1. Classification (NCBI taxonomy): domain Eukaryota; kingdom Metazoa; phylum Arthropoda; class Insecta; order Lepidoptera; family Hesperiidae; genus Microceris; species Microceris miodesmiata. The sequence continues at coordinate 4,427 of DWEC01001040.1, forward strand.
GTCATACTGATGTATAAGTAGAGAGTAATAATACAATTAAGGAAATAGAATTCGCAGAAGGGTCTCAATGGTCCAGTGTCGTGATCTCCACCTGCACTTGACCTATGGATAGCTTTTGACCGGTCCGTCTGCGGCACATCTGCGTTTAACGAGAGTTCGATTATCCTCCATTTTATTATTCTATATCTCGCTGTGAATCAATGAATAGGTACCTACGCATTCCGTTAATTCCAATATATTGAAGATACAAAGAAAACATTGAGGTTAAAAGGTTTTATTTAGCGTTTAAATAAAACCATTTAGTTATAATAGGTTATAATGGTAATATTATGTAATAGTAATAGATTTATAAATGTTCGTAAATAAAAAACACATTAGGATTGTATTATAGCTGTGTGCAAAAGAAAACAACCGTTGCATAATATATTATTACCGTTAAGCGGTAGTACCTACTTATATTGTTGTGTTCCAATAAAGGGTGTGGAAAGCTCGGACACATTAAGATACAAGTTACTTAACCATACCATCACGACTGCATTTTTCCGAAGAGGTAGACAGTGAAGTATTGTGAGTCGTACTTCGTGAGAAGTACTTCCTATCACTTGTTGTGTTATACGTTTCATAAAAACCAACTCCAAACTTGTCCTGGGAATTTGATAATAAAGCCTTTAAATTGGCGATTTTCTTTATCTGTCCAAATGTTATAATTTTAATCATTTTTTATTTCCCTTATTTTTCATTGTAATTTTAGATATTATTCCTTCCTATTTTCGTCCATGTGGAAGTTACAAATAAAATAAAAATGGTAGCTACAATATTCTAAATATTACATTGACTCGTTTGAGATGACTCATTGACTTTAATGAGATGAGATTTTTCTACAACCCGATTACTTTACGTAATTAAGGCTTCAGAAAGTAGTACGTAAGCAGGAACCCCTTATTTATAGGAGGAGGGGCAACCCCTTAAGATCCGTTCCACTATGGACGTACACGTATTCAGCGGGACGATATTTTTTTTTTCGTGTTGAATAATTTCCTTGTGTGCGTTTTCTAAGATAAAAACATACAAATATAAATATTTTATTGCAACAATTATTATGGGTATACGAAGGTTTTACAATTTAAATGAGTCCGTCATATCTCGCTATCGTTAGCATGTAGTTTTTAAGATATTCTAAAATAATATCACTTACTGGAACTTAAAAAAAAACACCATTCATGAATCCAGTATATTGGAACAAAAAGAGACTCCTTTGCATGTCCATGTTAAAAAGTCCCTTCGAGTTCTATTCTAATACGTCACACAATACTTATCTCTTGTTGACCGTAAATTTGCCTTTAAATAGTTGAAGGAAACTTGAAATCTTGTTACTGCGTAACGTTGTCCACTTTGCAATGTAATAGTTAATTACTATTCGCCATTTTCTAGCCAATCGTTAGTCAACGTCAGTACAACAAGTGCCTTAAGTTGGTAATTGCTTCGTTTATCTTCCGGCGCTCATTGACGACGCCAATAAACTGTCGCGAGGGACAATCCGGTGATAAAATACTGGAGTTGAACAATTAGATGTTACTGTAATGAGTTTTTTTTATAGATTTTTATGTTTTTGTTCCGCTATTGTTTCTTACATTAGATTATTTTATTTTATATTTATTCTTTTGTATTTTTAATATTGTATTGATTGCCTGTTTGTAAACGTGACTGCTGATCAAAAGGTCGTGGGTCCGATCCATCGGTCGGATTCTATTGAGTTTTTCTAACTACAAATTCGTATTAATAGTTCAGTTTGGGTTTGTGTCCAGTGTATGGCAATAGGCTCAGCCCCTATTTCATAATGGGATGTATAAAATAAGTATATATGTTATAAGTTATTAATGGATACTTGAATGAAAAAGTATATAAATAAATGGATAATCATATCATATTAACATTGTCAGGATAGGATTCTCTGTGGGCTCCATAGGCGGGTAGAAACAGCCATGTCTAGAACAAACAACTAAAATCATGAAATATCTACTCAGCGTAGCAGGAGTAGGAGAAATAGACAAAACTAAATAAATAGCCACCCTATATTCTAATAAGTGTAACTAAATTACTTGGTCTGTTTTAAACTTATTTTTATTTTCGTTTATATTAAAATTAACTGTGTAACATGGCTGTTTATGTATATCTACAACAATTGTATGAAATGCGGTAGAACGTTAGAATTAGAAGTCTTAATTTATGTGACGTAGATTTTCACCATTACTACCAAGAAGCCGGGTTCGTGGAATTTTCGTCTCATTACTGGATGTTCTACGTTCTGTATTTTGAAACACCCTACAAAACTTGCCTCACTGTATCATGTAATGAACGTAAGCTTAGAAAGAAATTGTGACTTATATAGAGGAATTCAAAGACCAAAATGTTTTTTTTTTTATTTAGGCGTTGAATTTTGAAGATGAGCTTTCCTTTTAGCTTTGAATGATGCGTGTATTTTCGTATGTACGTTCATAGCTTCATTTATGGACTATATGATGTAGACATGATCCATCACACTGTCTGATTTGTCTTATATATTGACTCTGGTTGCATTCAACTTTTGGTTATAACGAAACTATATTGGCAACTCCACATCTAGTTGACGGACTGACACCGTTTATGGTTGCCTACAGTAATTGACTGAAGTAGTTGTTAGTCGACCTGTGTTTATTAGCGGCAACGAACATGCCATGCCCTTAGTAACAATGTTTATTTGCATACGACCAAGTGAATGTACGCAGAGGGTTAATAAATAACTGGCTTCAATTATCGTTGAAAAGCGGTTCCAAAGATAAATTAAGTATGGCTGTTTCTTAGGAAATACTAGAGAAATCATTAGGGAACATATAAATTAAACTCACAAAAGAATTGATGCTTTATAATTGGCTAGTATTTTCCAAGCTTCAGAAAATTGCTCTTCACATGATAATCGCATAATATTTATGAGATAAAAAACATGATTTGAAGAGTACCACGTATATAGATCATGACATGCACATTTTCACTGTATGTAAAATAATATTAAAGGCTCTAAGTTACATTTCATTGACGAAGTATAAGCTTTCCTTACAATATACTGTAAAGTCAGCTGCTACCAATAATGTGTGAATTTTATATTAGACCAATGATTTCGATAGTAATATTCATACATATAAACATTATTATAAGTATTCAAAATCCGTTAATGTTTAATTTAATTAACAATAATCTGAACTTTCAGTTATTTCACGCCGCCTCAATACTTTCCATTTTCAGGTTCACTTTACATACACACCTGTTAAACATATAACACGCCATATGTATGTTTAACACGGGTCACCACCACTGTTAAACAGTAGAGCGACAAAAGCTTTGCTTATGATGACTATGCGCAATTACATATTGAATTATTCTTAGATGCTTAATATAACACTTTTTTGAGTAATACTATTAATTGCAATTAAAGATACCTTGAGATTGCTACTGTCACTTAAAGATATATAAAACTAGTGTCATAAAAATTACTATCCGATATATGTATACGAGTACTTAGAAAGCTTGACGATGTTACATTGCTTATTACGTATGGAACTAGATTCTTTGCAACGTGACATTTATAATTGATATAATTATGATTAAATTGTAGGAAATTCTCGTCAAAAGAATGAAGTGTTAGATAAACGGAATGTAACTTCCTACTTCCTATAAAAAACTTTCATCTAATGTAACGTAATGAATGTTACGTTCTATTAGTATCTTTTTAATTAGGACAGTATAATTCAAAGTGTGAAATAACTTTCGTTTTAATTGTGTTAGAAGAATAGGTTAGAGTGTTGTAATTGTTTCATTTTCTTTCTTTTCCGAATCATAAAAAGCTGATATTATAACCGACTACGCGAATGTTAAATATTCTAGAGATCGCTTGATTGTCACTAATTATAGACGCAGTATTATTATCTGTCCAACATAATTTCTATGTAGAAATGTGGGGTATATAAACATATTTTTTTATTAATCGTTAAACTAATAAGTAGCTATTAATAATTGTTTCTGTCATTAATTATTACACAGTGGTCTTGCCTTCAGATACTTTCAATAAGTTACAAAAGGAATAATTTTTAAATAAAATATGACTTTCACGGGGTGTAAGGGATTCCAACTACCATCTCAGAAACCCAAGCCAACCTCACCTGCACGTGATGTACCGTGCTATAACTGCTGCTACATAAGCTGATGATGATGATGATGATGATGACTTCCATGAGTTTGAACAGTGTATGGAAACCTACAGTTTAATTCTTTGTAACATTTTATAATGCACGTAATATCCGCCTGCGCACGTCCGGCCGCGGCGCCGCACTGTAGAAAGCACAGTCCCTGCTACTTTGAGAGGAGGCAATAATCAAACAATGGAGTAATAAAAGGGTCTGTGGTGATGATGATGGGAAATAGTTCTTATCCAAATGGTTTTTTTATGCTACTGGACTATTTACAAATTTTTATTTACTATAAAATTTTGATGTTAACATAATACGATCTTTTCTTCTTCTTCTTCTTATATATCAAAATGAATGTTTGTCTGTATGTCATCGATGAACTCAAAAACTACTGTACCGATTATTATGAAAATTGGTATATAAATGTGTTTTTCCACGGAGAAAGTTTGTATAATATGATCATTGATGCCACTCGCCACCTGGTGGCGCTGCAGAGTAGCAACTTCTGCCCCGTTCAACCGATTGTCATAAAAATCAGTATGACCACGTATTTTTACACAGGCGAAACGAATATGCTATTAAATTATTTTAGTCCTTGGCGTAGCAACGCGCGCCGGGTACAGCTAGTTAATAATAATGAAAGGCTTACTAACCAACAAACTGCTAAGATGAAGAAAGAATTCAATAATATTTATTACAGCATTTTTAAACGATACTTTATAATATCATCACCGTTATCAAAATTGGATATCGCCCGGGATCGCCGGACGTAAATCCCTAAGGATATCTATCGACATAGAGCTGACAGGAGCCGCTAAGTACCCGTATTGTTGGCTTAAAACTATTATAAGAAACCCCGCGAGGATCGAAACATGACTCAGATATTACGTTTTTGTTCTTGTGGGATAGTGTGCGATGCGCTCGGAATATTAAATGAATAAACAATAACTTGACAGATGTACAAATCTATATGACATTATATTATCGTAGAACGAGACAGATTGATAAATGTAGCGGACATACCTAAGGTCTACAAAGATAGAGATGTTTGGCATCTTGTACTCCCTGCCTACTAAGTAAGGGATATAGTATTAAGATATAAATAATAATAACACCAATGGTATTAGGAAATACAGACGTGATTTATGTGTTTCACATGACACCTGTATATCCCCGTATACAAATCCGTACTGCGTACTACTCCTGAGAAATTCAAGTTAAAATACTATGCCCGACCCGGAGATCGAAACGCTGGCCATTACTAGACCAAGGAGACAGTCAAAATAATAATAATGTGAAACTTAGAACTTATACCGGCTGGTTCCGATAGAATCCGCCGCGAGGTTTGTGTATAATGTAATTATAGTTGAGATTGTTCTGAGAACGTGATGTCGGCGTTGAGGAATACGCCCCGGAGGCGTTCACGTTTCTTGTGAATATTGGCTGTTCGTATCGAAGAGAAATTTAAGTAACGTATCGATGATCGTATTTTGAAATTGTATAATAGATTGATTATGAATGTACCGGCTTAACTCACGTACGTTTTTCGGGGTGGTCCGACTAGGTTAGTGACTGTCGTGTTGGTCGAGTCGTTTTCAGCGCGACTAGATCCTGTGGTTCCTGTTTTTGTTCCCGGGTCGGGCGAAGTATTGTTGGGTAATTGAGTTGTTAATTTGACATTTCTAATAGTAGCACGAAATCTGGATTTTTGTTCCGTGTATTAATAAATAGTCTTAGCTTCTATTCTATGGGACGCGTAACATAACAAGTGAAAAGAGGGAGTACTAAACTCATCTACCTACCTCTTCGGAGATATTCAGGCGTGATTTTATGTTTTAATGGTTTATTGCAATCACGTTTTGGGGAGCAAATGTGAAAAAATCAAATATTTATGGGTATCTCGTGCAACTATGACTACTTAAATATTCACCACTTTTATGTCACAATGCTGGAGTATATTTTATTATAAATATCTACTGTTAGAGCATACTCCACCACGTTCCTCCAGCGCGTAACAAAGGATTGTACAATGATATACGTTATATAACAACGTAGGTACATAACTACATACATTTATTACTGTAGTTATATAACTTATACATTGTATAAGCAGTAATGAGATAGCGAAATATTTTTAGCTTAAATTGCTTCTTTTTGTATTGCTGTAATTAGATATTTTAATGAGACCCTAATGATATCTTAATAAGGCTATAATATGAACTGGCTCCATAACAAACTTCACCTTCATTTGTGGCTAACTGTTATCATGTTCACATGTTTTATTACGATTCCACAAAGCATACAAACATTTGTTATTAATTAATTAATTTCACATTAAAAAGCGACTCTAGGTGCAGAACATAGAGATTATATTTAATTTGCAATTCAAAACTGGGTATAATAGGAACATTTTCTAAAATTAGAAATTTAAAGACAATATTTTATGTGAAACATGGTTAAATAATTATCACAGCAGATAGGGCGAAGTAGACTTAAAGATATTTCTACGCACTATTGTACATAGATAAAACCTAAGAAACCTATATAAATAAAAATCGCTTAATGTGTTGCTAATCGTAAAACTCAGGAACGGCTGAACCGATTTAGCTAATTTTTTTTTTTGTTGTATTTCATGAAGTCTGAGGAATGTTCTTATAGAGAGGAAAAAAGGTAAAAAATACGAGGAAAATAGTAGAAAAAAAACAATTTTATCTCTGTCAACACTCTGTCCCCAACTGTAAAACATTTGACGTCAATCAATTAAAAACAAAGGCGCGTTAGGATTACCTTTGGTATGCCTTAAAGTTTATTAGAGGTTGCATATCATTAATGCAAATAATATGAACCCAAGTGAAATTCAATTATTTTACATCCAGCTGAACGGGCGGGTATCAGCTAGTTACCATTAAAATCCTAACAGATGTCAAGGCAATAGGGATTAAGACTCATTACAAATAATGATAGTGGGCACAAACAACCTATATTGCGTCATCAGACTGACGCCTTTTAACACAAATAAAAAAACTTAACAATTTTATCATATCGCCAGGTTCCATGCAGAGTAAACAGACATCACTGAGTGCCGTATGTCTATACATACAAACCTAACATGCTTCTCGGTTCCGGTTAACAGTTTCGAACACTTCTAACTACTTTTGAAATATGGAATTCAGAAAGTCTCGATCAATAATTGCGCTTACATTCACACGACCAACCAGGCAGTCACTTGCACCCTCTGCACGATAAACTCCACGTGTTATACATCTTTGATTCGTTCAACAATCAAATGTCGTCTTAAACTTAACTAGATTTATACTATAGCTAATAATCACAGAAAAAACTCATCGCTGTGACGTCATCACGCGGGTGCCAAGATATCGCGCGCGGGTTATACAGTACACATAGATATAAATTGTTGTATGCTTATATAAAACAGTACAACATTGTTATTTGTACGTGCGCTAAAACATTGGCAACGAGTACGACTGTTTATATTCCAATTTGCACTTACAAAACCTGTCAAGTGGGCACATCCCGTATGGCAGTGCGCAATGAAACTTTGTCAGTGCTAACAAAGACCTCTCGCAATCCGTCGACACCGGCGGAAACTTATGCAGGTCAACAGATACGTACATGAAGTACACACTCATAAATACATAAATATACGCACTCATACATATACACACATATACATACACCCATATATAATGCGTCCTCAACACTTCCTGTTAATTTTCCCAACAGTTTGACAAACGTTACTGTATTGTATGCCAATGCGAATATTTACACAGCCAGACGCCTTCCGTCAATTTATGAGTAAATGCTGGTTTAAGTGAGTACTAGCTTTCAAACATGAAAGCCGTCAAAACTATCAAGTCTCTGACTCTCCTTTAAATGTCTAATTAGAAATGAAGTGATGATAAACAACTATAAAGCTTGACTTGTAGCCTTTTGAGTATTTTCACAACTGACAGTTTAGTTTTGACACCTGTCAGATGTTCAATCGAATTTAGTGATTGCAGTTAAGTTAAAGTTAGAACTCTAAAATAATATTCATTTTTAAAATATTAACGTTATGTTTGGATACATAGCATATGTGCATATATTTCATAAACATCTTATATTTACATACCTACAGTTACCTATTTACAAGAAATACTTGTATTGTGTTGTACCTACAAATATTTGCACCTATCAATTCTCTCCACCTCCAAGGTTGACCCGGAGAGAATGTCATCAAGCACTTAATACACCCTGGTTCCCCGTAGTTTAAAGTACGACAGGAGAATTAACAAAATAATTGTATGGTTCTTTCTAATTACTTTAATTGAAGTCAATCAGAGACTCTACTGCAATGATTATATTGTTCAATCATGACACGATTCATTCACTATATTAGTACGTAACTGATTCTATTTTAATATTGGTATTGCAAACGTAAGACTAGCTTTTTCTTTAAAATATTTGGATACGACATAACAGACTTTTTCACATCCTTCCTTACACAATTTAGTTGTACAAAAACACAACGATCTTCTCACATTATTTTAGATACAAAAACCCGCCATTGGAAGTTCAATGAACCCTAATTGTAGTTTACAAAAAAATTGCTTTATTCAAGAAAGAATAAATCATGCAAAGAGTAAACGACCAAATTCGCATTTTTTTTTAAATCTACTTGAATCCGTAATGTCATTTTTTACCTTAAACGTGACAAGTTATAATCAGCACTATGAAGCGTAAATGATACGTCATAAGCAGTTAATGTCTTATACAATACATACACATGTCATATACTATACATATTAATACATACCGGAAGTATGACATTCATTAAACAATATGATATAACGGTATGAGAAAAAATTAGATGAATACATTACAATCTTTCGATATTTAACGATTTTGGCCAAATTAAGCAATATCGTATTTTATGTAAAATAATTTATGTAAAACTTTTCTATTTCGTTTACATTGTTGATTTTTAAAGTTATTATAAATTTTAATAGGTAAATTTAAATTGATTAATATATATTTTTTTAAAAAGATATATGATTATAATACGACAAATGGGTTGATTAAGTTTAATATAGGAATCCTGCCATAAAAATTATAATTGGCCACCAATGTTAATATAAAAGGTATAACATGTTCTTACCTTGATCAAACATCACAATTTCCACGGTCGAATCTAGTGGGATACTCTTAATGTGAACACATTCATCGCCATGCCCTGATTCCTTCGGGCACATGGACTCTGGTGTTACGTCGCCAATCTGCGTTAGTAACGGCGAGGCTGGATATGTGAACCGATGACCGTCAGTGTGACCCCAACTTTCTGTAATAGAAACATTACGTTAATGTGAATGTTAATAAAATAACGTCCACTGAGGTGACGTTAACCAGAATGACGTTAATGATAGTGACGTTACCTAAAGTGACGTCAACTAAAACGGCGCCAATAAAAATAACGAAAGTGAAAGAATATTTTGTCCTATTCATCTTTTATCGCATAGCAATGATTCTACGAATTTTTGCACATATTTAGTGACAGAATTGATGTATAATAAGTAAAGTGAGCAGTAAGCAGTGATAGCCTAGTGTTTAAGAATTCGTCCCCTTACTCCGGGGGTGCCGGGTTGAAACGCATGGCGCGCACCTCTTTACAAAAGTGCGTTTTAAATTTAAATATCACTTGCTAACGGTGAAGGAAAACATCGTGA
>DWEC01001041.1:0-14365 GCA_018245735.1 Microceris miodesmiata
AGGCCTTAATGGTCAACAGTTTAAAGTTAATTAGAAAAAAAAAAAAAAAAATTTGTCCTCAAGAATTTGTATGGTCAATTAGGTTAACTAAATTCAGAGGACTAGATCTGTTATCTGATACTCTGGTAAGAAATCGGTGAACAATTCAAAAAGCAGGATCATAACACCAACTCGTTTGTTTTATATGAATTTGGATAAGATATGTTAATTTTTAAAATTTTGCTACGATTACATAAGGCTTTCCAAGAGAAAATATCGGTAGCTTATACGCTTCAATCGGCCTTTTTATGTTTATAGCATGATTGTTTGTAGAGCGTTATGGAGGTATATCATCCTCTAATCAGCTCTCTGCCAGGACTCCGAAGATACCCATAACTGTCAATAAGTTTGATGGTTCTAATTGTATATTCTTGCGTTTTTTTATTCAGATTCTTTAGGGACTCATTTTAAAATAATTAATTTTTCATTTGTTTGTTACAGGTAAATAGGACGATGAGGATGAATGTCAAACGACGGTGGCTACCATATAGGACCCTAAATATAGAGTCAAGGTAAAATGTAAAGGATACGGCAACATTGAGTAATACAGATATCGTAAAAATAACATTATGACTATACACATATATATGTGTATGAACACTCAGGAGACATTTAATAATAAAATATTATAACTATTAGAAGGAGATGAGTATTGGTTACTAACAAACCAATAGTCAATGCGATTTATTTGGATTTTTAAGCCATGTATTCATTTATTAATTTAAAAAAAAGTTATAACACCTGTCATCCCCGAAGAGGTAGACAGAAAAGTGTAGTACAATCCCACGTTTCACCCGTTTACGTCCCACAATTGAATAGGAGGTGAGCCTATTAATTTTAATGTACAGTTAAATCACCAGCTCGCCCGTAGCTGACATAATGAACGGATGTCATGTTTTACAATTACCACACCAGCTGTCGGTTTGCATGTTTTCTAAGCTGTGTAGGCGGCCTCGGTGCATAGCTTACCTTATGCCGGGTCCTAAGACCCTAAGCTTGCTCTCATCTGGGTTACAATCATTAACCATATTCGATACTTCAAACGAACCTAATAAATAGTATTGATAATTAGTTACTAAAAGGTATATTATATTGAGTGAGATAAACAACCGATTGACTAAAATGAATTCATTCTGAAATGACAATATTCTATTAATTTAATATCAAATGTCATTGTTCAATTAATAGATTGTAGCGTGTTTTTTTAATTGTATCCATTTGTGTAATTGAGTGAATAAAACACTTTCTATAATCATCGATTTCATTCAGAATGTTTAATAGTAAAAAAGGTAGATTAACGAAAACAATACAGTCACTACAAAAAACGTGACTATCAATGTTTTGAGATGTTCCAAGGAACAGCTAAATTCCAATTCCTTACAAGTCTGCAATAATTCGGCCAGCATCTTTCAACCACGCGTATGACAGATTGTTGTTTTACATAACGTTTTTTTATCTTTTTTTGGTATAGCTGTCGTATTGCTAACTAGCCGCAGAGACGGATAATAAATATTATCTGTAATATATGTAATCTGTGGACCTTATGATATTTTTCATTTTTGTGAAATTTATTAAAAAAAAATAATTTATTAAAAAAAAATGGTATCCTATCCTATCCTGTTGGTTACGAGACGCAGAGACGGATACACAAAGAATTCTATGATCTGTGGACCTTTTGTTATTTTTTTTATTTTGTGATTCTTTAAATTAAAAAACAATTCCTGTTGCTGACTAACCGCAGAGACGGATACACGAAATATTCTATAATATTTGGACGTTTAGAAAAAAAATTCATTATTTGGTTTTGCGGAAAAAAAAATAATTTTTAATCATTTTGGTATACCTATCCTATTGCTGACTATACACGGAATATTCTATAATCTGTGGACCTTTTGAAGCTTTTTTTTTGTAAAAAAAAATATTAAAAAATCACCCGTATACCTATCTCGTTGCTGACTAGACGCAGAGACGGATACACGGAATATTCTATAATCCGTGGACCGCTATAAATCACGCGAATCAGCCTGCCCGGGACCCGCCATCACACACAATGAGACCGATATATCACGCGCCGCGCCGATATCAACTACATAAATTACGCCAAAGGGCAATTTTAATTAAGTCTGCATGTATCATCGGCTAAGAGCAATAATTGCTTTGCAAAACAGCGATTTCTACCGCGATGTATTCAGTATTTAATGTGACTTTCAATTATCTGCACGCAAATTAAATCCAATGTATATTTTCCCCTTAAGGATTAGAAGCTATGTAGTGTGCAAAATTGGCGATCGTAGCATTTATTTTATCGTGTTCTGCGATTATGATTATTTATAAGGTTTAATAGATTATTTATAAATTTTTGTAACATAGTCCTTTTCATAGATATCAGAAATAGACGCTACGAACCTACTTTACTAAAACTTCCACAGAAGACAATATATAAGCAGTATGTCTATACTGCACTAATTCCTCTCAGTCTATACTTTATAGAACTATGGTTGTTTTACCGTTTTTTAAAAGGTCACTATCGTAACAAATAGAGAGAATAGAGAAATAGTGAAACAATAGCATATTTTTTTTTCAAAATGGTTATTTACGTAAAATAAGGTAGAACAATAAGTACGTACTAACACTAAAGTAAACGTTTAGCCGTTAGGCCGATAATACAGCTAAATACCAGGATTAAGTCAGCGGTTGACGCCCGTTTAACTATTGAGGCTTTATTTGCATTTTGAATAATGCAATAGATTTTTTTGGTTTTTTTTTTCACATTATACAGTGGAAAAAAAAAGTATTATACATTTTGTTTACGTTCAACTTCAACGACAATTTGTGTATAGCAATTAAAGATTATTTTAATTTAAACCCATTTATTTGTCTTACGATGTAAATGTGTTTCAGGCCGAAAAGGACGCATGAAGTCCCGTCTGCCGAAAGCGTTCCTAAAAAAGATACGTTACAAAGGTATGCCGTAGAGGGTTGTGTAGCTGTGTGTGATGTTTTTCTCCTCTACGACTTCCACTAGTTCCTTTGCGTGTTGCAAAGGCGCGAACATCATTCATACTATTTCTAGATCTATTATCACAGAATAAAATTCACTTAATCCAATTTTGTTGCGTGAAATGGGAGCTTTAATTCAGCACTTTTTTAGTAAGTGTCTGTTTAATTGCACGAAAGAGCTAAAATTAAATCTTCAGTACTGTGGTAATAACATTGAAAAGTATCTCTCTTGGTGTGTTCGTGTCTTCGTGGTAATATATCGAGTTTTAAAAATCACTTTTTGATTTGGTTCTCTTAGATCTAATTTAGTACATTTAGTAGTATTTTTCAAATATATGCGTTTTCGATCTTAATGCATCTTATCCCTGTCAACTGTATATTACAGTTTTATTTTACACTTTTTTTATTTTTATATTTAATGTGTGTTTTAGTATGGTTTTAACACTATATATTTTTTTACTTACATATATATACATAGTTAAAAAAGTTGTAAACAGGTAAGTAAAGTAGATAATTTTTTACTGTAACACATTACAAGGGAGGTTTAAAACTTTATAAGAATTCGCTGTGCATGGACTTCGGTTTTATCATTTTCATTACATAGTTATATAGAACCATTTATATTTGCTGTTTAAAAATACAATACAATACGAATATTCTTTATTGTACACCAAGACAATACAACAGAGACAGTACAAATTTTCGAAGGTACACAAGAGGCGGTCTTATCGAATTATTAAAAAGGTTCTGTAATAAGAATAAACAATTATATAAAGATAAAATATCATATACTTTGATATGCAATACAAATAATTACGATATACTTTTTCAAAGGCACGTATTCCAAATATTACCAATCAGCGCTGGAAGCCGAGTGGTTCTTTCGCAAATATTTAAAGTGATGCTTCAGTGAGCGTTTTAAATATTAACTTTTACATTTTTATTTTAAATTGGATACTATGTGTGTCGGTAAAATGATTTCTTCCGTTATCAATTTACCTTAATGTATAATAAAACAACAGGAAGCTGCTGGGTTCGGAAGGCTCAGGACCTGGATTAGGGGAGGCCTATGTCCAGCGGTGGACATATTCGAAAGGCTGATGATGATGATAATAACCAACTGTCAGATTTGTCATCAACTGTCAATTGATATTACGGCGTCGCTGAGTCGCGGGCTTTTCGTTCAAGTTGTTTTTATCAGTTTTCAAACCGTCTTCCTAAAACATTATTACCATTTCAGTTTCAATGGCAGAAGTATTGAAAAGGTGGTACAAAAGAATTTATTCTGGTATCGTTCAAATGATTGATAAATCGCACTCCTACGTATACCGGGACCAGAAAGAACACCGGGCTTTCTTTGAAGGCCCCGATAATGACATGTTTCGGTAATGGTGTCCCTTTGTGTGCTAAAGTCAGTTAAATTTGTGTTTGTTGTGATGCGATTTCTTTTTATAGAAAATGCGTAGGTTTTTATTTCGGGTTTCTTCTTTATAAATGATATTTAAGTAATACTTAATAAGTTGAGATGATTACTCAATAAGTTTAGAAAATTTTAGAGAATAATAATACGGCCTTAATATTACGGCCATATTTCTTCCAAACTCGTATGAAACAAAACATTTCATAGTTAAAACATTACAGATATTATTATTCTTTATCAGAAGTTCTATAGTTCTTCAAATATTTACTGATGCATTCGGTAAATATTTCATTTAGAACTATTTTTATCTTTATTTCCATTTTGACAGTCACAACCCCGTGTAACCAGTGTAACCCCGATTCGGCGCTATCAAACAGATTTGGAAAAAATTCACCCTTTTTGATACACAAAAAATAGTTTTATTATTTCAATGTAACGTGTCACTTTGACAGTCGAAACCTGTTAAAATATTAAAACCTGCAAGTCGATTGTCGTAAATTGAGAAACACATTATTGTGTAATATTGGCCCACACAAATTCATATGACACCTCGTGTTCCTTGCCTGCCCCGTGAGGGACTTGGCTTGAAGATGTACGAGTATGTGTAAGAACATAGATTACACTTCAGTTTGCTTTTGATACCCCACCATACCAAATACAAACTAAGTGCGTGTATACCTTTTGATGACTATAACAAATGTTTTCACTTATAATAAACGAAATTTCTCCTAGTCATTGTTCTGTGGCTAAATCTAATTGTGTATGGTTTAGTAGCAAATGCCGAGTGCAACTACTTCAACTACTGGGAATATGTACATTTAAAAAGAGCATGCAATAAATAACATTTGCACGCTCATTCTGAACGTACAACCACAAGTCAGCAGCAGTTTTCATGCGGCTAGGTTTTGAATGTTATTAGAAATTCGGTCCAATTCGTTCTACTTTCAGCACCAACTTCGCTCCGGTTTCCGCTCCACGGCCCACCGTAATCGCTCCAGTTTAAGTGGATATGAAAATCTATAGTAACAAGCAAATAATGACGAACTCGCGTAAAATAAACCAAGCGATCGATTATAATCACTGTATTTCGACAAAATCGCAAAACGATTATGTTTAAACTGTTTTTGATGTTACGTTTGGGTTCATGTGCTTTTCTAATACTTCCTTACTAATATTTTCCAACTGGTAATACGTAGATGTATTTAGAAAAAAATCTGTTTAGACTGTTTCGGGTGTCCTTTTAAGTCAACTGTATATGTAACTGTGTATATGTAACTGTGTATATGTAAATGTATCCTACCCAAACTGTATATGTAAATGTGTCCTACCTATTCCAAATGGATCTAGGAATCAGATTATTAGTTAGTTTTAAATGAGGAGAAGACTGCATGTAAATGGACTAGTATTACAACGTTTGGTACATTGTATGGTTACAACGTTTGTACGAGTATAGTTATTGTTATATAGCATCTGTCCTGGGAGGTCAAGTTGGTCGTAGATGCGTCACATCCTCCTGAGATATTAGCCTGTATTATACACGTGAATTGCCAATCACATCCATCAGAACGAAAAACAAATTGTTATAATAATTGCTTAGTCATAAAAATAAGTCTTACGAAGTAAGCTTTTAGGGACCTACGAGTATATAGCTTGTGATATGTAGCCTGTAGGCGTAAAGGTAGAAACTCATTGCATGAACTGTATACGTAGTTTACCACCAATTGTTGTTATCGTTTACTTTTTTATTTAATCTTCCGTATTTTTGCTGTATAGCTGATGTCCTTAATAATACTAACCGACACACTGCACGGTCTTGTATTTTAAAAATATGTAATACTTTCATGTAAAATTTCTTAATTGTGTTAATGTGTTTAACAGTTTGTTTATTTCATGTGTATTTTTTTTTCTATCTGCTTTTATTTCTTTTAATAACAGTTAGTTGGTGTTACTGTGCGTTTAAAAAATGAAGATAAATTGCTATTTGTTGGCTGGCTCTTTGTTAAATATATAGAGCAAAGAGTGGGATTATAATGGGTCGTTTATTATTATATTATTATTATTATATCCAGTTAGAAACAATATGCGTCGCAATTTTATTGGACGTTGTCCTTCCGTATGTCCGACACGCGATGCGAGTCACAAATAGGGATGGGACGGATGGGTGCCTTGAATAATGGCCTATTATCAGTTGTTCTCGAAGCTAAAGGGCTCGGTCAATAACGGCGGGTTTCCCATATGTTTTCTTATTCACGTAAAAAAGTTTCTTCGCATACACGGGTAAAACTATTTTATGTACGTGATTTATTACAAGTAGATAAAAAGTAATAAATATTTCGTGGTCAGATTGGTGTTGATATTAAGTGGTCACCGTCGCCTATGGATATTAGCAACATCCGAGGAGTTGCCAATGTGTTGTCGGATTTGCAGAAGTTACAAAGTATATCCATTTATTAAGATAGCGAATACGATCTGTAAACAATTATTTCATATGGCTTAAATTTAAATACGTATAAGACATGTACAGCGTATAATAAAAACAAACTTTATTCGCAGTAGGTTTACAGAGGTTTAGTGTCTGATTTACAGAATAAATGTTGCCTCACTTATATGTTACCAATGTATGCATTGTAAACGCGTCTACAGAAACGATCTTAAACAAAACATTTTTGAGTGGCTACTGTGAGGCACAGTGTAGGAAAGGTACAAAGTGAAAATCAAAGGGCCCTTTCTTTGAACTTTTTGTTTTAGTTACTTGTAATATCGTACGTCTCTTTTAATATCACACTTTGAAAACATCTTTCTCATTTACATAACAGGGTGGAAAGCTGAACACTTATGTCAGCTGTATAGTTTCAAGATACTTGTCAAAGTGAGATTTTGCTAAAATATTCACTCTAATTGATTTGTCCTATTATTTCAACGGGCCTGAAGGCCTAAAGAACAAATATTTTAAGTATTGGAACTTGTTCGTGGTACTCCTGCGGATTCTTTAAATGTCGGATATTTCAATGGATTTAAAATTGCGTTCAAAACACATGAAAATTCATATATTTAGTATAGTACACGATATTAATGGCTAGCATGGTCTTCTACTGTCACAGTGGTACAATATTGTTGTCTTCGGTGATCTGAATGATTTGTATGTATGTTTGTTTCCGGTACACAGTAGTACGATAATTTTGCCCTTCTATGTGAAAAAGTAATTAAGGAGTGGGGGTTGGGTTATGGATAGACGGATGTGCGTTTGAAAGATCTCGCGCTGTTTTTGGGGAATCCAGAGGCGCTTTACATGTTCTTTCATGAATATCATATAGACTAACTCAGATCTATCACCAAATTCTGTACTTTGTTTAAAAGCACTAAGCCGCTTAATAAAAAAACCACGACTAACATAATATAAAATTAAACCGGAGCGAATATCCAGCGTGGGTGTCTGTTCATATAGCCTCGGATCCGAATACCCACTATGAATTGTGTTCTTAAATCAAATTGATTAAAAGAAATACCCGTCAATAATTTCATCATACTTACGGCGGTACACTGAGCTGTACGTGCACATTAAATCAGGTTGGTCTTAGATGTAATTCTTTTATTGCTTAAAGGCCTCCCGGTATAACTAAGGCATATTAAATATCTATTGTGCATTGAGCTAGGCTTTAGACTATTTTATATATGAGTATGGTTTATAATATGACGAATATAATTACGGGACAAATCTATAATTTTATTCGGTAAGACAAGATTTAATAGATATTCATTTGGTCGAAAATTGTTCCTGACCAAAGTCATTCAGCTCACACAGAGCTTTCTGATTATGTCATTTTAAAAATGACACAAATCTCCAACGAAGACGTTTTTCATCTGCGACTTAATCAAATTTAGAGATAAAATGGCAGAGCATCATTTTTGCGGCGAAATCTTTTCGGAGACAAATTAAGTTCTCCACAAAAGCTCATTTACGACAACTTCGCTTATCGACCGCAAATTGAGTTCCGTTGAATTTGATAAAAGTGCGTTTGGCTCCATTGCTTTATTATTATTACTCAATTCCGTTTCTCTTCACTCAACGTATTAGTTTAATTAAATCTGCTACATCCTCAGGTTTCGTCCAGCATTTGTTTCTTATCTCAACTTTGTTTACTGACTAAAAGTTGAAGTAAGTTAAAACTGTGATATGGTCTCAGAATATCGCGGAATATTAAGTAAAATGTAGTGATCTCTAAATTATTCCAAATTTAGTACTGTAGAATCTACGCTAAAACGAATTAGCTCGTTTTTATCTTTTTGAAAATATACAAATATTTGTACAATGGGATGACATAACATGATACCTTCGTCACGATTTGCAAGTTCCACAAAGTCTCAACATGACTGTCTGCGTCCTTTAATAGATTGTCCGTGAACATTCCGCAATAATAAAATGCAATTTATGTGACATTATTCTCGTGAAATAAAAATAGAAAGAATCGAACTAAACTGCACACTCACTGAAAAAATTACTGTCATGCTTCGATAGAGAAATTCGGAGCACGCGAGCAATTTTTCCCCGAGACGCTTTTCGAATGGATGACAAAGTTATCCCTTTAAACTCCCCAAGTTTCACATGTCTGCTTAAAAAGTTTAAGCTCCGGGCGGTGCTAAGTTTGATAGACTATTTACTGGAGAATTTTAAGTATGATAGCATTATTGATTTGGGTTTCCTCACGGTGTCGTGCCTTGAGGGCTAAACTTTCGCGTTTCAGTTTGAAGAGGTATCAAACTTTAGCAGAACGCTTGGCAGGCGTGTTGGATTAGTTGATGCTGCTTGTGACAGTCTCTTTGATTTTGTTTGTACTCAAAGAAAGTTTAAGCTGCTTAAAAATATATTAAGGAGTAATTCTATTGGAAACATTATGCGATTACGGAATGTTAAGAAAATGGTTTCTAAGATATGAAACTTCTTCAATTACTTGCACATGACTTGGGTAATACATATTTATTTCAGTATATATCAAGTATTATATAATATTTAATAATTATGTAATATCCTTTAAAATAATCCATATGTATTTTCTTTCAAACATTTCATTTGTACCGCAATTTCAATAAGTTGAAGGGAGTTTAAGAAACGATTTTCCTCCACGTAACACCAGTACACAAACAGACATAAATCAAAACCGTCAATTATCACATCAACACGACGGCGAAACTCCCAAACTACACGAACTGGAATTATTGTCGCATCAGAACTCTCAAGAGATCTCACAAGACGTCTCTACCTTGGGGTACTGTATGGCAGTTGCACAAGCATTTGGGTTGAAACCAAAGGTATAACAATCTATTAGAGAAGACGGAACAAACATCAGATGGTCTAATGACTTTGAATAAAATATAAATATTAAACACTAACTTAAATTTAACAAGTAACATTAACTTAACTAATCAATTTTAGACTGTTATACATATTTCTGTGATATTCCTCTCGGTCTGAGTTCATATTTTAAATTATCTATCTTTTACATATACATAACTAGCTGTACCCGGTGCGCGTTGCTACGCCAACGACTAAAATAAATTACTATGATATTCGTTTCCTCTGTGTTTATAAATAAATACATGGTCATACTGATTTTCGTGACAATCGGTTAAACGGGGCAGAAGTTGCTACTCTGCAGCGCCACCAGGTGGCCAGTGGCATCAATGAGCATATTATACAAACCTTCTCCGTGGAAAAATACACATATACATACCAATCTTCATAATAATCGGTACGATAGTTTTTGAGTTCATCATTGACATACAGACAAACATTCATTTTTATATATTAAGAAGAAGATGTTCAAATAATGTAAAAAAGTCTTAGTGAACGACTAGCTAATAATGCTTGATGAAGAGTTCATTTGTAATAAACTTCGAAAACTTCGCAGGGATAGCCTAGTGGTTAAGAATTCAGCCCCTCACTCCGGGAGTGCTGGGTCCAAATTCATGACGCGCACCTCTTTACAAAAGTGCGTTTTCAATTTAAATATCACTTGTTAACGGTGAAGGATAACGTCTGGAGGAAACCTGCACGCCTTAGAATTTATTAAAAAAAAATATTCCATGGTGTGTGAAGTATGCCAATCCGCATTTGGCCGGCGTGGCAG
Source organism: Microceris miodesmiata (assembly GCA_018245735.1). Classification (NCBI taxonomy): domain Eukaryota; kingdom Metazoa; phylum Arthropoda; class Insecta; order Lepidoptera; family Hesperiidae; genus Microceris; species Microceris miodesmiata. The sequence goes on from DWEC01001041.1 coordinate 10,585, forward strand.
ACCAAGGCCTTAACTTCTCGGTATGAGAGGAGACCCATATTCCAATAGTGGAATTATAATGGGTCGGTAGTTTTATCGAAAAATATTGTTATTTATGTATATTGTAAATCCGTAATTGGCTTCAAAACCGTACAGTAAATAGATTGTTAAAAGCTGTGGATTTTGTGAATAAATAAAAATAAAAAATAACATATGTAGATATTATAAATCGTTTTACAATATTTTTATTGAATTATATCATAAAAAATTTCAATGTACGTTAGAAATACATACATATAAACATAGTAAGTACTTGAACTTTCTTTCTGATATCGTCGTGGTACATGTAAGTTTCAGAAAAAATGGGCATTTTGAAAAATACCGTAATGCTGGCGACGACCTTGACATTGGACGTTATGATGTTCTCAAGTGCAAGATCTACTAACTGGCCAATACATGGCCATAGCCCGCACACATTTGTATCCACGACGTTAATATACACGCCTCAGTGCACGACGATACGACGCAACGATTGCACGCTCTAAAAGATTTATAGATAAATGCAGTTCCCGGTGAAAATAGATAAATGCCAGTGCTCATGTGTTTTCTACACATTTCAATAGACGCAACCGCTTTGACTGGACACCGGTCCAGAGCATTGACGCAGGGGCAACCGCGGTTTTTGGTCAAGATGGTTCACCGCGGGCTTTTTGTCCTGTGCCTCAGTGCTTTCATTGCCGCGGCTTCCGCAGACACCTTCGGAGTCAGCTTGAAGCTCCTAGGAAGGCTGTATGATAACTGCGAGAGTTCGCAAGAGATGATCAAGTGCTTTAAAATTCAGGCTGTTAAATTAGCTGATCGTGCAGCCAGGATGGATACACTGTCCATCGCTGACGGAGTCTCTCTCACCAGGAGGTCGGATCAAGGTAGAGCGTTCCCGTCTTCCCTTCCAGAAGGCGACCTGAACTCTTTAACATCGGAAGAGGTTGACAAGTGCCTACATCTGGCTACATCGAAACTGATGCAGACGCATCGCGTGGTCATATCACCGTCTAGTGTTGGAGCTGATGTTGGCCGAGCGTTGAACGAGGCAAGGAGTAAGCTGAAGAAAATGATGGGTCCCATAGTTGCTGGTGTTTTGATCAAGGGCGGTTTCCTCGCAATGGCCTTCCAAGCGATCGCTCTCATCGCTGGTAAAGCGTTGCTGATTGGCAAGATTGCTCTGCTGCTCTCCGCGATCATCGGCCTCAAGAAGCTTGTATCTAGTGGTGAAGCGCACGAGAAGACTACATATGAAATAGTGAAACACCCACAAGTCTCACAGAGCCACACGTACTCCTCATCACACTATGGAAGTGATTTCGATACAACAGGACCCGGAGGCCACTACAGAAGAAGCGTCGAAGATGAAGCTGCCGCTCAAGACAGAGCGTACAGAGCGTACGCCCCAAAACCGTAAATATCAATTGAGGAATACAAGCTTACGACTCCTTATGAAACCACAACGACGATACGGCTATACTACCTTCGAGATTATCTCCAGAACCTAACATAAGTTTTGGCCGCTTTGCACTAGCAAATAGGAAACAAAGATTTATTTAACCAAACATATCAAATATGCTTATAATCAAATCAGACGACATTCTTAATTCAAATTAAGTTATTTATGGGATAGGATATAATATTTTGGACGCTTGATTAATCAATATTTATGGCGAATATAAATCGTCAGTATAAATCATAACTTAATGTATATACACAGTTAATAGGAATTACAATGTTTGCACGTTTAAACGTGTGTCGGTTTATTGTCTTTATTTGATAAATGTTGTTAATAACGATTTTAATTTAATTATTTACCGATAAGTTAGCATGGCGTATATTATTTATTAATTATTTGAATAATTAATATAGTTTTTTAGGCTAGTCGACGGGTACTGTGTATTTTTTCATCTTAACATCCATTTGTCCGATTTTGTATAGATAGGTTTAAGTAGTTGTGTTATTTATTTTGTTTATATTTAAGGGTGCTGTTTATAATATTTAGTTAGGAGATGTATACTATTTTACTAATTTCAATATCCTGTCATGACACATCATTAAAACTTTCAATTGTCACACCAACAAGGTGGTTACGCGAGTACCTTTGTAATGATTATTTATTTGTTGAATGACAAAATATTTATATGTCAAAATGTATTCTTAAGTTTATAACAAAATATATTTATGACGATGATGGAAAATATTCGTATGACAATTGATCGGTCAAAAGTTAATATATTAAAGATCTTGAAACTTTCATTTGTTTAATTTATTTAAAAATCGATTAAAAGTACTAAATAGATATATACACAATATAATAAATTTTAATTCTTCTTTCATTTATATTCCTTATTTCTAAAACTAGTAATATTTAATTTTTCATGATCAGAACAAATAATTAGTCGAAATAATACGTGTATGCATCTCTCGAATGAAAATTACTTGCAAATTGAATGAGTGAACGATCTGAAATTACATGTTTGTTCAATGACTACCGCGTTTAGTGAGAAATCTTTAGTCTCGTTGCGCTTTCACGAAAATTTTATTAGCAATTTTGTTTAATATAATCGGTGAAACATGAGACATACAAAAACGCATTAGTATGACGCGTCTGCGAACCTAAATGAATTAATTACACATAAATTAAACTCGCATATCACAAACGACTTGTTAATATTGTCAATGTTGATATCGATTAACAATTTTTAATCGTTTTATGAGAACTTTTGTACTTAAACAGTAAAAATGTTGATAGTTAATTGTGTGTGTTAGTTCGTGTTCTCGAAACCTCATTTACTTAACAACAAAAGAAAATATTCAGCAATATCTAAAGATATCTCGCTGTCAAAACCCATGAAGTATTGTTACTATTACAATTTAATCATTATTTATCTTGTTTACAACTTATTTCAGGTGTGCCCGATGTAATATTGTCATCTATTATTAAATCTTTTGTTATTCACAAGGTACTCCATGTAGTTCAGATATATTTATCTTTTTGTTTTGTACGTTGCTGACCAGCAACGTTCTTTCATAATATAATATAATATTCTCTTCCCTTGTCACGGCCGGACCAGTTCATGTTAGTCCCATATCTTGATTTTTTACAACTAGCCCTAATTTGGAACATTCATCTATTCATTTTTGTAATCTTTATATATCCTTATATATTTGTTTATATCTGTCTGTTACATATCGACTGTACATACATACTGCTGTTCACCCGACATTTGAATAAGCCAACACTGATGAATCAATTTTTAATTGCAGGTGTGTTTAATATGGAGGGTTTTCCGTCTCTTTTCATCGATATTAAATTAAGGCGATATTCACATAAATTTGCCTAACTATCGTTTCACCTTCCCATCAATATACGAGTACATATTTGAAAAATAGCGAAATCAGAGTTGCACTAATGCTTTTCAATAATTATTGATATTATTCTAAAGAATATAGGGTTACGAGAGATTTTTGAAAATCGCAAAGTAGGTATTTAAGTACATTGAACTCATTTCTGCGTCTTGTATAGAAAGTAGCACACCAATAGTACCTAGGTACCAACTGTGCTATCATGTAGCCGCCGCCGGCAAATATTTTTAACCAACATGGAATAAAAATATAGGAATAGGAGATTTATCTCTGTCTTATCTTATGATACTCGTATAGACTGCCTCGTTGGTCGTGTTGGTTGCAAGTGCGACTGCCGATCGGGAGGTCCCGGGAGGAACACTTCAAAAATTTTCTAATTTAGATTTTCTAG
>DWEC01001042.1:0-14361 GCA_018245735.1 Microceris miodesmiata
GTTTGAAAACTATTAATATTATAAATTAACATTTCATATGTCATATAAAAATTGATCTAAATTTAAACTTTACAAACACGATATAACCTCATTAGCAATTAACTAAACGCTAACTTAATGTTTGTAAAGAAGTCGTTTGCAAGCGATGACTTTTCACAGCTGCCTACTCGTCTGCTATCTTCTGCACTTAAAAAAGAAAGTAAAGTTATACCTCCCGCAACCATACCGTAGAAGTATGTATTTTGGAAAGAGAAACGTAACATATTGCCCGTAATTCCTGAAGGTGTTAGGGAGGAGTGTAGTGCACTCCCGCTTTTTAACAGTTACGTTATGTCCTTCCATGGTGAAGTGAAGAGCTATTGCCATGCACCGGGCTCTGATCCAGGCTCAGAACTACTAGTAGGAATTTCTACCAGAAAATCTATATTAGAAAAATCCAGTATTACTTGATCTGGGAATCAAATTCAGAACCTCTTGATCAGCTATCGCGCTGGCAACGATCGACTAACGAGTTAGTTGAAGTTTATGGTATTTGTGTTTTTTATTTAGGCTCCACAAGGATATTTCCCAACTGAAGTTTAATGTTCGACAATTTAAAATATACCGCATTAAAAAGATACCATTCGTTTTAATAAGACGTAAATGTACTTTGCGATAATAAAGTTTAAGTCATTCATAATCGTGTGTTGGAAAGGCCAGGTTCGCGAGAATCGACTTTGTTGCCACCTTCAGGGCACCTTATTGGGCAGCAGCAAACCTTAATCGTAGCAACATATTATTTCACATACAAACAAAACACCATAAATATTTGCGTTGATTTGACTCTGCACGAACACATTTTGACCTAGTCATGTAACATAGGTAATTAAAATTCAAGGTGAAAATGAATTTGTGAACTTCCCGAGTTCTCCATTCCCACCCATAGCGGTTAGACTATTCACTTACATATAGGCTCACAAATTGTAAATACCTAAAATTCAGTTGACACTCATTTTATTATCGTGTATAGAAATATTGCGCCATAAACTAAATATTAAGTAATCAATTGGTATGCATATAAAGGTGATTAAGAGCAATCCATTAGTTATTGAGGATGTTTTTGTCATTTCGTTATAACGCCTACTTTAATACGGGGTAGTTAGTCGACGAATGCCGTATATACCCAGACTAACATACCGAACCTGCTTCTTTTACATTCATTACTCATACGTACATATGGTATATGTTTTACAATGATACATAGACTTATTTCGTCATGTCATGGTCATTACTAAGCATAGGTCGCTGGTTACCTGTTTAAAAATAAACCATTCGAAGTTCCAACGACATAGGTCAAGTGCTTGAAAATTGTCGCCCACTAATTGGAGTATTCGTTTCATGCCTAAGACTAGTCTTAGAATATAAATTCAGCTTTTATTTTCTTTAAAAAATTTTAATACATTGTATCGACTTCTCGAATTTAACATTTGTTGACATTGGGAAGTGCCGACTTTAAAATTTATTGCAATATTAATAAAAAATCCGCTTTAGAATCAATTAAGTTTTAGCTATAAACTTGTTTGTTTGCAAATGGATTTTATTTATAAGTATATTATATTTGAATCCATGGAATACTTCTACCATATTAATATATTTTAAAGGTATTTCATTTTAATTATAACCGTACTTTGAATCTTTCCTGGATCAGTCAGTCTTCGCTACGTCCCCATGATTAGCGGGAGCTTGTAACTTACGCCAGTATATTATTTTAAAATGTGTAATAGTATAATTTAACTTTTAACCTATTCTATGGGACGAAAACGTAACCGATAAAAGGTGGGAGTGTACTACACTCATCTGCCTACCCTTCAAGAATTACGGGCGTGATGTTACATTTTTGTGTGTAATAGTAAAATATATCACATGTAGAAAAACGCAAGGCCAAGCGGCTGTGCCTAAAACTTGACATCAGTGAAGTGGAGCGTTCGTGGCTCCAGGTCGGCCTTCTCTTTTTATTGTATTTGACGGCTAATTGATACACTTAAGCATACTTTCACCACCGTGTCTACTCTGACACTCTGACGATTTAGTTCAGCTGACGCGTCTCAATTGATTCTTTTTGTTATTATTATATCGTCACGACAGATCCCTTACGGTATAGGCAGAGAAACCTATATATCTCTTTTTGCCTAGTTTGATTGCATATGACATATACTGATTGATGAAATGTGGAAACAGGCGGGCCTATGTGATCCTTCCCTACTTTTTGATTTAATATTGGAACGGGTATCGTACAACCTGCTATTGTGTTTCCTATGAATATTCGACTGCAGGTAATGTAATGGTAAATTATAAGTGAGAGCCACGTGGCCGTGGATGAGACTAATATAAATTATATCGGTAGATATTTTTTTGCATCAGAACGTAGGGAGGTATTGATGCCTTAAATCACATATTCACATTGATTTTAGAATTCGATTATGTATTATCTATTACCATGATCCATGTTTTAACAACGCTCATTGTTGGACGAGAATCCGTAAAAGATTAAAATGAGGTATTATTTAAGAGAAACATCGAGATAAAAAAGTTTAATTAGGTATAATGAGTAATTAATTATTAGATAGAGAGTTTCAGGTGGATGAAAAGCGTGCTTATCTAGCTCGATAGATAAAAATATCTGTATAAATCGCAGTAATGTGGCTGTTTTTTTATAATCCCTTTTGTTAAATATATTTCTAATATTAAATTCCTTAATTTATTAACCTTTTATTCCGTATAATTATAACAAACATACAATGACATAATTATTTCAAAAAGTGAACTTCTTACGAAATTGTGAAACGATATGTATCCAACATAGTAATTAATTGTAAATATTGTTATGCACCGAAACTTTCCAAGAATATTTGGTGCATAAGTCCTTAAGAATTCTTATTCTTTTGGGGTAGTCAAACGAATTGTATATGAATAACCTATAACAAGTATAAATCTTTAAATTTATTTATACATTTATTTATTTATTTTTTTATTTATTAATTTATTATATATATGATCTTAAACTAAATTACATCCTCCTAATTATGGATTTTTATTGTAAAATACAGGCTTAATGAATACATTTATTAAGCTTTACGGCTTTTTTACTACTTGGAGTGTTAAATAAGATAGTGTACACTAAGATTTCGCTATATATTTTATTAGTCAAGGCCATAAACCTGAATTGAAAATGCTGTTTTATATCTTATTCGATGTTTAAAATGGTGCAGAGATTGCCATTCAACCAACGCACTGATTATATTTGTGATCAAGTTTATTCTAACAACGGTTATGGAATAGTTAATTGCTTTTCCTATTTTTTAAATTATTATTGTGCCTTGATTCTGCCGTATTTTTAATTGTAATTTGCTAATATCCTTTTCCGTTTATAAAGGTTTATTTGACGGAAATGATCAACACTGAATGCTCAGTCAGATTTGAGAATGGGAAGATTTTAAACTGTTCAAGATTTCGGGTCAGGCATCAACAACTGGTACTAAAGATTGAAGCCATTGGTCCAGGTAGAATCGAGCAAAACGCGTGCCCAGTTCAAAGTTGTATGTACTTCAGCTCAATACTTATTGCTGCAAGCATTTCTATAGTTTACTAACATATGACTTCTTTAAGTGCGCGAAATACCTTTTCTCCAATAGTGGGCAATAAACTATTGTAGCCATGTACATATGTAAAACTAACGGAATGGAAACATACTCATTAGTATTCAGCATACATTTTAACGATATTAGTATGAACACATGCCAACAGACCACTTCGCTCCCATCATAATATTTTATATGAACGTATGTACATGGGACGGTCGACTACGTGTATTATCAAAATCAAATTAATAGTGATGCATAATGATTTAACGTCACATCATGTGGAATGAATAACCCCGTGTTTGGCGAGTATACCCATCAAGTTATAATTTAAATTTGGAAGTTCCGCCGTACATCAAAATGTGACAAGCATACAAAGTAGAAATTGGCTCACTATTATTACAAATCGTTGCCGCTTTAGAAACGACTACAACTAATCTGTGTTTCCGTTCCAATACCTTAATAGTACTAACAAAGCATCTACTATCCTTCCGCCCTCGAAAAGGACACGTATATCCCTTGCCAAACAAATGAAAAAAAAAAAAACTAATAGCGAAACGTTTATTGTGTGTCTGTGCAGGTAGAGTTAAAAAAAACGGGGCCCGCCGACGCAAAAAATGAACGAGCCATGATCATAGAAAATAAGCTCGGCTGATTACTAGCAGATGTCGATTTTTTGATCTGAAAATAATACGCGTGATATGGATTCCTTTGTACGAGACTGTACTCGTAACGTTTTTAATAGATCCCAAAATATCCATACAACACATGGATTTACAGGTTATGACGATACACGAAGCGTAAATTTTTTTACAAGAGTTCAATAAACAGAATCATATTATCACATATGAGTAAATCTCAATGATTTTAAATATATCACAAACCCAAAAGGTTATGTTAATATTGCTCCGGATGTTTTTTGTCGTTAGAGCAATAAAACTGTGATAATTTAGTATGCCATAATTTTAGTATTGATTTAATTAGATTTTCAACCAATAGTAGTCATAGATTGCTGTTGTGCCCTGAGAGAATTTTAATTAAACCACGAATACATGTAGCATACATAATGAAGAAAGTCACATATAATGAAATATATTATGTCATTTTGTTTTCGACAATGTGTAGAAGTGTTTTATTTATAATACCACGTTATAACAACGTTTAGTACCTACCACAAACTCATTGGTAACTAATGACAAAAAAATAATTTAATCATGGCGTCTCTGTTTCAAAAAGTTTAGTAACCATTGCTTTACCGAAACGGCTCATGACTTACGTCTTTAAGACGTTATCAGTGACAAAATACATATTTTTGTGTTTCTTACTTAACTGGGGGATATAGGTACGGCCGTACGGGTGAATCAAGAATGACCAATAATGACAAAATAGGTCAAATATGGACCGATGGAGGTTTCAGAAGTCTCTGAATTAATGTAGACGATCGGATTGGTATCAGAATAGGAATATTTTCACATTATATAGTCTCTGCATGCCTTTTAAGAAACCCGCCGTAACGATGTAATAATAAATTAACGCTAACATTATCAGTGGCTGTAACTATAGAGAATCGTAGTACCCAACCGTCTCGTATAAACTTACTTGTTTTTATCTTCAATGGTCCCCAGCTCCCGCTATCAGCAATAACACCTTAAGGTAATTAATATTACTTATTTACTTTCAACTTTATCTTCGCTTATAAAAATAGTTTTTAATTTAACATACTATTTTAAATCTTATCCATTTGATTGCAATGGGCTATGTATTTCGTTTGCGTTTTAAACGTCATCATTCTTGACTTGGTAAACATTTACCGTGATAAATCTAGGACTATATATTTCAATTTATTTAGAATATTTAATGGGTTTACTAACTCTAATACGTATATTATATAGCTTACTAGAAACAGCTAAAATTTTATTTCACGTCGTCATGGCCGCCTGAAATTTGAGTTAGTGTAAAGTGGTGAGTAGTGGGTTCTAATAAAAGTTTTTTACGTTTGCGCCAATATTGTAAAATGTTTGTAATTTAGCGAACTACTTTAAATGCGATTGGTTAATACTTGTTGAGTAACTACGTAGAATTTTCATCATTATTTCATCATCAATCGTACTTAAATTTAATAATAACAAACTAGGTGATAGGCGGAGATACAAAATACAATTATTTTATGCAATTTATAGGCAAATTCCTGATCCATAATAAATTATCCAATAGCAATTATGTACGTTATGTTTAATTAGATCAGTCAATGTAAGTAACAACACGAAACTGTCTAATTGGCTAAAGTAAAGTTACCAAGCAAAATTACACAGCGGCGCGCCCAAATGTGCTCGTAGTTACTGACCTTAAATGTTAAGTATTTCTACAAAATATATTTTACACAGAAACTGGGAATACCTAAATAATTATTAATTGCAAGTTTAAGTTATATTATTTGATATCGAATATTTTATTAATACAGACCGTTTTCCTCATAATATTTAAGTAAGAATCATAAGAATAATGTTTTCAAAAATAATCCATTTCCTAGCTAATAACTATTGGGCATTGCACAAATAATAATATTAACTATTTAAACTAAATGTTTAATTCATAAATTTGATAAGCCACGGTCTTACGATTTTGTAATCCAGAGATCAATATTTACTCGTGGAACTACAGTTGTATTATACCCACACACGAATGTAGACTACGCTCATATTTTATATCAAAAACTATTAATATGGAGAACGCTATCGTTTATCTTAAAGTAGACTCGAAACAAATAAGTTAATACCAATTTAAAGAGGATAGCCGATAGAAATTACATTTATGGAGGCATAGGCGATACAGATAACCGGCAGGCAACCCGTTCTGAACGGTTCAAATAAATACCATAACCAGTTTAGATAAATTCTATCTGTAAATATTAGACGATATAAATTGTAACTACTTATCGTTCTACAGACCCTCCATAAACATTTCCTAGTTACCTAATTGCATTTCTGCATTTAATAGCTTTAAATGCGGTAAGATTTCGCAATAAATTTAATTGCAATATCGACTTTATCATATATTCTTTTTTCGTTTATCTTTTCGTTTTTTAAGTACTTACGCAGTTATTTCATATTAAGGTTTTAGTTCATCATTTCATATGATATTAATCATTGATATAATTATTTATGTAATTGTAGTTTAAAGACAAATTGCTTAATCATTTTTCCTGTGGATTGTTTAAATATATCCCTCAGGTGAATTCGCGGCCCTTTGCTAGGTACCTGTTACAGATAAGTAGAAAAAGAAAGATGTAAAAACTGCCTGCTATACTTTGTTCTTATTAACAGATTCTCTCCGTAACATATATCGGGTAGATATGCAATGCCAATGCATTTACAATTTATGCTTTAACGTAACCCCACAGCTGGGCATATAGCTCTACTGTAGAGTAATTGAACATGCAGCCCTGCTCGGCGAGTTGCTACTTATCTATATTTTTCTATGTCCATTAAAAATTATATTTGTATTACCATCATCATAATTCGTCCGTCCATACAAATATTTCTGCAGGTTGGATAGAGTTAAGGCCGCTACGTAAAGTTCGCCTCGCCTCGCCGTACGGTCCGACACAAGTACGCGTTGGTTGACTCTCACGCCTTAGAGAACATTATGGGGAATTCTAAGATCACCTTTCAATGTATTGTTTCGACGTATCAGCATATGATCTTTACTCTCTAAAATGCACAAAATGTTGTATTATTTACAGGTACTCGCCAGGATTCGTACCCAGGACACCTGAGTAGGTGGCTGGAATCTAAACCACTACAATGTTACTGATTATGGAAGTACATATAAATAATAAATATTACAGCTAATGGACAGGCAGTAATAATAGGTAAAATCATTACCATTGTATCTTCACGTCAGGGCCCTTTCAAGGTAAGCAGAAAGCAAAGAGTAAAGACCAGCACTTTCATTATAGACGACATACCTACTATTACATTCATCAACTTCATTGTAATAAAAAACATATAAAGGACAATATGTTTTTTTATTGCACGATATTCTACACGTGCATTAGCATTCGCTGGACATGTATATTTTGCGAACTTTTTGTGCTAGCAAAGTATTTTTTCTATTATTTGCACGTATGTTATACAATATTGAGATTTTCAACACCATTGTAGTTACCTACCACATTGAACGTGAAGCTTTTTTATCGGCTGTAGTACACGCAAGTATAGCCATTGGTGTTTTTTGAAGTACAGTACAAATTTATCTTTATATCTTTGAAAGTAAATTTCAAGATGCTAATTTTAATATAGGTGTCCTTAGGTGGTGCGAAATGTAATAAGTAACATTAACTAATTTACACAGATATTATTGTTACACACAATAATGCTATTTTGGACAACCCGTTCTTGGCCAGCGTGGCGGACCATTGCCTTAACCCTTCTTGTTGTGAGGACACGCATATCCAACAGTGGAACAATAAAACGGTTGAAAATAATGTTGGTACTAAGTGAATATAATATACCATATATGTATATTAAATACTTGTGTGTATGTTTGTACTGTGTATATATATAAATATTAATACCGAGGATGTAACGTAGATTTCAATTTGAATATCACCGCGTGCTTACGGAGGGTCGCGGAACAGCCCCAGTGATTGATTTAGGGGCAAATGAACAATTTGGACGGACATTACGCCACCAATTTTGCACCTGCCGCCTAAATTGTCTTTAAATAATATATGCTTACGTTTTGCACACACTTTTAATACAGAAATAAGCATTACTTCTACAAAAGATAATTAGACCTAGTGATTATAGTGTTTGCATTAAAATTATATATTCATATGGAAATATAAATATTATGACGATTTATTTGCAGAATGCTTTTGTTTTTGTTATATTTGTAACGGTATGTAATCAAATAATACAGTGCTACAAAATAAGATACATATATAATACTAACCTTTTGTAAGCAGGTCGCTCGACATTGAGCCACTCGTAGAGGAGATGATACCTCCTCTTCCGCGAGCACTCCAATCCATGATATCAAAGCGGAAAACAAGGAAAAACTATACAATAACATTTTGGCACACATTTTCTTTGGTAACTCTCAGCTTACAATCCAAGTTCAAGTCAAAGTTCCCAGCTTATCATAACCGGCACAGGTATACGAGAGGTGAAACGTTTTTCATAATATTGTCCTATTTGTATTTACATAAACTTACTTTAATTAGTAAGTTTATTCAAAACACTTCGAACATATTTTACCGACAAAATAAAATTTTCATGTACAGCGCCAAATATTGAAATTCGATATTTGTTGATCGTAATGACATATCTAAATGAACTCAAAATCATCAAACGATAAACGTTTGTGCTACGAAAACGCACAAAAAAATGTTTCCACAACTTGAATCGTTCGCCATGAACTGTGTCCCGAAAGGCGACGCTATCTCAGCGGCGGTCGAATGCGGACTAACCACCCCGCCTGAAGAAGCTCGGCTCCTCTCCCCTCTGATGGTTAATTTTTATTCCTTTCTCGCTCAAACACGAGGGTTCCCCTCCTCTCTTTCGCTCTCGGCGCAAGTCGTACGTTCATGGCTACTACTACGTATGCCGCTCTCTGTCCTCTCTAGTAGTGCATATATTTTATTCTATCTCGTTTCATCTCGGGCGGTTTTACGTTGTTTTTCCTTGATGCAGTTTAACGGATGGGAATGTAGTGGTTATTGTTAGACAAAGACGGTGGTAGTAGAAATTTTAGGGTTGTTCAAAAGGGGTGACAAAGAATCGAGCTAATTCAGGGCTTGCGTTTTTATGGGAGCTCGGGCGGTAAAAAGTATCCCGCCTCTCTCGTTTGTTCAAGTTTATGGTTCTCGCGTCGTGAAGCCGTATTAATAATATTAATGGCTGCCGCATCAGCAACAATATTGTGTAATATTATGAAAATGTTATGAATTGCCTATTTATCACTTCGTAAAATGAAAATCGAGATAACTACTTACATGTTAAAATTTCCCAAAAAACCGTAAAGAAACAAACAATACGAGACATGTAGGGATGGATTCCGTATATACAGCAGTCATTATCTCCAGTCAGGAAACGTATTTTTGTGAGAGGCAAAGGCCCGTTCAAAAACCTCGTGCAAAAAGATTAAATAAGAATACAGTGTACGTGACAGCGCACAAGCCTTTCTCCGTAAAGGCATTTTTCGTTTTCTTTCAGCAGCTAGGCCCGTTCTATTCATTCCGTCTTTAATCTCCCAGTTCCCACCCAGACTTTGTCTAGACAACTCGAATCGCCAGGATTGTACACAATTTCGATACGCTGGGCGATGGGCGACGATATCATCGATCTGTATCGCTATTGAAAGTGTCGTCGATGACTTTTATGGGGTATAAAAGAAAACACAACTAACAGTTTCTTTGTCCTCCGCTGACAAAAATTTATATAGAACACGGTGTATTCGAAAAATTGGAAATGTAAAAATGTCAGGAAGGCTTTAGGTGTGACATTTTCCATTCAATTGTAATTGTTTTAATCGCAAGACCTTGTTCGAAGTTCACATTCTTGTAGATAAAGCTTTATAAAACAAAGTTGACATTATTGTACCTTATAGTATGTTTTGATATGTACGTGGTATACCTATTTAAATCGTACTTGTTACTATTTAACATAATACCTAGTCTATCTAACGATTAAAATATATGATTATGACTAGAGTTTTATAGATTGATGCTGTTAGTACATAGTAGTCACGATAAATATGTAAAAATTCCTTCTAATAACATTTATATTGTTAGACATAGGTGCTAGTTTCTCCGTTGTTTCCGTTTATTTTCAATTTGGGAGTTTATTGTTATTATTCTGAGGGCTATTAAGTCCCCATAAAAACACCATATGATCCTTGCGAGGGGCTTCCGTCTTCGTCGCCACACTTGCAAAAGTCCGAAAAAGGTAACGAAACAAAATAAAACACAAAAATTGTCTAGGCTATTTGCATTTCGCAGACGGCTTTTTGGGAACAAGTTACGTAACTCCTGCATTTTTATTTTTCATAACAACCTATTCTCTCGGGCTCCAATTGTTTATGGTGAAAAAAAATCAGACTGACCACAGCGGCTATCTTTTCTTAGAAACCTTTGCTATTATATATTACTTAAACGTTTTTTGCTTGGAAGCTACTTCGGCATCATAGATATGTTTGCATTGTATATACATTATTAATAAAATGTAAAACCAGTCCTGGTTCCAAAGTTTTTAATATACAACTATAAACTTACCAGAATATTAGAAGAGATGCAGTAGAGAAGCCTATAGAAAGTACATTCCCATATATTTTACTAAAATGAATGTAAAACAAGTTTTCAGGTATCTTCAGTTGTTGACAAACGTCGGATTACAACACGCGGCGCCGAAACGCAATTGAACGCTGAAAGGTTTATTGCGCAGTAAAAACGAGGGTTCGAATTTCAGGTCGAAGAAATATATTTACAGCATGGCTGCATCTCATATTAAGGGTAATCCAGTTATTAATAATTCGCTGTAAGAAGATATAAATATTCAAATTCATGCCTAATGAGTAATAATAGAATAATGAATATACTTGCTTTACAAAGTACCTACAGGGAACTAAAGGTTACCAGCAGAAATAGTTTTAAGCAAAGTAGTAGCTCTTCTCAATTAAGATTAATTTAAAATAGAAGCAGAGAAGGAAAACATGGCTAAGGATATTTCTTACACATTTTTTTTACAATATCTTCTTAAGCTCTCTTTAGCCCGACTTGTCCAACATTGTGGATGTGGACTTTTATATACATACGTAATATTTCTGAGATAAGACATACTTACATCCAATACCAGAACGATAAAAATAGTTCACGATCGTTAATTGCAGCCATCAAAATACTTTTTTTGACTATAAACATTTGCTATCCATAGTTCAAATAAATTAGTTCTTTGCATAAATAATTTAAAATTTGGACACATCGTATAAATTGACTGCTTTAAAACAAAGTCTAAATTATGCAAATTATTCCCACATTTTTGTTTGAACATGTTGCGCATAAAATTATAGTTTAAATTTTATTCCCAAATGTAACATAAATGGTCAGTCATTATCACATTGGGCGTCCATTAATATTATTTTGTGAGAAAAACAGCTATAACTTTTTTTTGTTGGATTAGTAGCGAACCAGCTTGTACATGGCGTGGTGTAAAGCGGTCACGGCAGGTCATGGACACCTCTATACGATCTTAATGCTTATCCAACTGATATTATTATAGTAGTAGCAATTTTTTTAATCCCATGATACAAGTTGGGATACTCATTGTCATGGTGCGTCACCCTTCCGTCGAACATATTGTCGTCACTATCTTTCCCTTTTGTAGTTCTACCGTTGTAGACCCGTCTGAACAAATATAGATTGGTAGACTTGAGACGCCTTAGAGAACAAATTGGAGACCTCTTCTTCCGTCTTGAACCCAGGTCCCGAATTTTACCAAGCTGTTATGCCATCGAATACGTCAATGTTAAATAGTGTAATAGCTTTACATATTACACATATTTTTTTTAATTAGCCATCACATCATCATCAGCCTATCTCAGTCCACTGCTGAACTCTGGACTAGGCCTCGCCCAATGAGCGCCATCGCGCTAATTAATGTTTTTCAACTAATGGTGTTTATCCTAATTCAAGTGTAGTTTGTATTAAAATGTATATTTAAATATTTTTGTATAGGTACAGTCAATATGAACTCAAACATTAAGTTACATAAACACACACTCTGACAGTACCACGGCATTAAGTAGCTTGAAGCCATTAAATATTTTATAGCTCATGTTTAAATCAAGAGAACATTTATGATATGTTCTATAGATTAAACATGCAAATTTCAAGGCAAGTTGTACATACAGAGAATAGCAGGAGGCGGAAGGGAGCATTGGAAAGTATTCTAATTTCGTGTTGTTGGCAGTTTTTCACCTACATTATGTGGCACATAGTTTTCAATACATCAACTCGACAGCGTCACACAGACTTATGAGCACACTAACCTATTAGTCGATATAACTATACATAGTAGTTTAGTTTGTTTTTTGTAGTTCCATTAGCACGTGTAATCAAAAGGTAGTGTAAATATTAAGTTTCATAGCTTATTTATAGTTGGATGGTTTGCAAATTTAAACGAAAACCAGAATTATGAAACCACATTAGTTGGATTAAATTTGACCTAGTGGTTGAAATATTTCGACGTTGAATACTAAATATAAATAGAAGTTTACTATTTCAAATTCTGTGTGGACGGAAAAGCAAATACATATGGAAATATAAAGTAATATGTATGTATACATATATACGCAATGTAGATAAGATCTTATTAAGGCTTAAACATAACTCGTAGTAAATTTGTGTTAGTAACCCAACATATACAACACGTAATGCCCTATTAATGACACTAGTTGCCTCTCAGCTCTGACACTAGTTACTTCGCTATTTCGTAGAACTTCTAATTAGCTCGCTTGCTCTTTGAAAGAAAATCACTATCCGAGCTCTATGTTTTTTAAAGTATATATATTTGTATGTATTCTCTTAGCTAACATTTTCTGTGTTAATTTCTTTTTTCTGTTCATTCTGTGAAGACTCACTCATTTTTACCAAATGGATCAGATACAAGCTGATAGGGAAGTCGAACGAGTCCGGAAAAGGAGTGCGTGTATGAAAGTGATAAATATACGAATAGCAAAGAAACGTATAACTTAACGGGTCAGTCATGAGAATGTACTATACTCCTCTGCCTAACCTCTAAGGAAAATACAGGCGTATGTTGTTTCTTAAAAAAATCGTTTGGAATAAAATTACAAGATTTTGTTCATCTGCAATGTATTTGTAGGTATATATTTTTAAGGATGGAACTTTCATTCACGGTTCCATTGAGAGTTTATAATTAACAGTGATATCGTTACTTTCAGTTTGATTCGGAGCGAAGAGAAACTTTTACTAAGACACTGTTAATTTCGATATAAGCCTCGCCGGCACCAAGTTTATCACCTATTTCAAATTAAACTTCTGTCTTATTTGAGGATTCATGTTTTAGATCCTACCGTAAGAAATTAATTCCAGGTGAGCAATAATATGTTTTAAGATTAAATATGTCAGCTGTAAGGATTCAGGAAAACATTGTAATTTAAGGGATCTGATCTCATCTAAGGAATGATCATGACGATGATCAGAATTCACTTTTGACTTATAACAAAAAAAAGAATTAATAATTGCGACAGATGAAATGTTTCATTTAAGCATACCTATAACCAGACAGAATGCTGAGTAGACATTGTAAGCATTTTATATCGTCATATTCTTCAAATTGAAGCCATTTACACGAAGATTACTCTTATAGCCATCTCGTCCGAGCGGTTGGTTTAAAATTCCATTACTGAAGCGGAAAAGCAATCTTTCCGAAATTCTCGAGATATTCTCTTGAAAAGCTTTAAGAGTGAAGACAGCCGTATGATTTACACAGCTGTAGTATGCTGCGCTTCCAATCAAGCAGCAGCAAAGTAAAAGCATCGAAAAGGTAACTTTACGCCTTTAATCTCCGAAAGAGTAGGCAGGGAAATGTAAAGTACTCTCACATTTCACGATTAAATCCTATCATGGCATAGGTGGTGGTGCCTATTACCATATACCGGGCACAGATCCAGATTCCAAGTCACTACTAGAAATTTCCACGCGAAAATCGAAGTTTAAAAC
>DWEC01001043.1:0-14357 GCA_018245735.1 Microceris miodesmiata
GGACTATGGCCTTAACCCTCTCAATATGAGAGGAGACCCATGTTCCAGCAGTGGAATTATAATGGGTCGATTATATAATGACCACGGATATTTGTTCAGTCTGGATGTACGAGTACATACCAATTGCATTGGTATATACCTCTTACTAAGATATACAGTTCGAAGCTTTACCGATCGTTAACTGCTGATTTTTAGGGCTTAGTTACTTGTCGGATTTTCCTAGCCTAATTTACCAATTATGTGTGGTTTAGAATTGTTATCTTACGTACGTATGTTCATCAATACCTCCTCTGCCCACTTCTACGGGGATTACAGGCGTATCGTTAGGTTTTTTTATGTTTATTAATGATATGAATTTTCAGTAATGTTTATAATTAACTATATAAGTAGATAAATTCTGAATTATAACATAATAACAGGCATGATGTTACTTTTTTTAAATACTGAAAGCTTCAAATGAAGATACGCGATAAGATGTTTGTTTTTATATTGAAATTATTATAATTTTTTTTCCTATAACTTGCGCAGGATTTTATGAATTTGCAACGTCTTTAATATCTAAAAATGACTGTTTCTACCCAATTCAATTTATATGTGTATCGTGTAATACAAATATTTTGAATAACCTGAGTAGATATATTTAGTTCCCTACTCTAAAAATTTGTTGAATAAAGATGTTAATTGGTTTGATTCATGAGCTGAAGCATTGTTTTGTGCCGGTTTTAATATAAACTGCATGTAAGGGTGTAGGGCAGCAAGCGGCATAGTTATAGGTGTAGAATAAAAGAAATTTGCGCGTGAACAGGGTGGCGCATAGCACTGCGGCAGGCGGCAGGCGGGAGTCGGGCGTCGGCGGCGGCGCCCCTCGCCACTCGGCGCGCCGCTGCGTGCGCAGGCGTGGCGCAGCGACGCCGCCAGCCGCGTGCCACGCGACTCCACGCCACCCATGGATCGATGAGATAAACGCGCAACCCCGCTTTTCGCGTTAAATCAATACGACGGCCATCGATTTTAGGAGCCGCAGCCGCCGCACACCAGATCCGAGGGTCGCACGCGGTGGTTGCGCGCGCTATATTGTGTATTCCAGCGCAGTTTTAGGCGACTATTTGTTGTAAATTTTGGTTTTTGATGCGTAGTATGGCTCTTGCGAATTTCCTTGACGATCGATTGCGTTTGGTGCGGATTTTTTAAGGTAATGTATATTTTTTTTTGTTCCGAATCAAAAAAAAGTTTTTTCTTAATTTATATTAAACACTTTTTGTGTCACGCATAACAACGGGAAGACTGCATAATATATAATTCTTTTTTATTTTTCTTAACGAATATAAATGCACGTATTCATGCGCCTGTGTTAGTGTGGTAGCAACTGTGTGAACGTCGCTACCATTGTTCGCAAACTCACTCCGTTCTCATCGGTTTATCCAACATATTTTGTTCGATTCAGTCGATAGTGTCGCTACTTTTATTCGTAACACAGTGAGTAATGATCGAGTTAACTGTCAATTACCATGTAATCAGTAATGGTGATATAGCTAGAATAAGTTTGAAGTTTAGTTATTTCGTAACGTAAGCAATGTGAACATTTTTCGTTTAAAGTATGTGATTATGCACAGATGGTGGCATTCGAAGTGGGGGTGTAACGCGACCATGACTTCAACGGACACTTACCAGTTGAAATGGCACTCGCACAGTTCGCACTTGAACGGTTCCGTGGCGTCTTTGCTTCGCTCGGAGCGGTTCACGGACGTCGTGCTGTGCACCCTAGACGGCTCGCAGATCCCGGCCCACAAGTTTATCCTAAGCTCATGCAGCGTATACTTGAGTTCCCTGTTCGAGGGGCAGCGTACGATCACGCGAATGGGCGGCATGATTTATGTCATACTGCCTTCGGAAATATCAACAAAAGCTCTGAAAATTCTTGTGGAGTATATGTATAAAGGTAATCTTTAAGTTTTTAAGCTTTGCATTTAATTAATTCTTTCGAAGTTTAGTTTTCTTAAAGTTTCACTGCGTGTGACTTTAATCTTCACTAATTTCAATGATTTTATTTAGAAAATATTACTTATCACTATATGGAACATATTTCTTTCACTAAAATTTATTTGGCAGTTACTAAATATTTGTAAAAATTTTGCATGTTTTTATACTAAATGAATTCCTTGTTGTTGTTTTACTTCACAGCTGTTAGAAATTAGGAAAGCTCTGAGTAATACAAATATTTTTTGAATTGTATGGTAGCTTAATAACATTTTAATTGGAAAATTGCATTTGTTCTGGATAAAATTAAAATTATTTTCAGTACACATGTATTAATTAAACATTATAACTAAACTATTTTGTGACATTTTGATGGGAATGTAACCTTCGGTTTAATTTAGTTGCAAGTGATGATGAGATTATAACAGTACTTTATACAATGGACTTTAATATTAAGATGATTTTCATATTAAATTTGAACTGCCCTAATGTCCAGTGATTAGTGTATATGATGGTTGAGGGGGTACTGTGAGTTTGATACCCACCTTTGACCAATAATATTGTGATGAGCAGAAATATTTGTTTTTTTTGGGATATGAATGTGCTTACTTAAATAAATTAATTCAATACTTTGGATTGCAGGTGAAACAACAGTTTCAAATGAAATCTTAGACATAGTACTTAAAGCTGGAGAAATTCTTAAGATCAGAGGGCTTTGGAGACAATCAGATGAGATTGGAGGTGACTCCATACCAGCGGAGAAAACCACACAGCCTCCTGCTAGTGTGAACAAACAAACATCCAAGAAGGCTGATGAGTTAACAAAGATTGCTGTGAAGAAAGATGATAAGCTTCTGAAGACTTTTAACCAAACTGTACAGACACCGGCAGGAGTTGCGAGGTAAAATATTTTGAAATAATTTAACATCACAGATTATTTCATAACTATTGAATTTTAAGAGATCAAGGAAGATAAAATTAACAGACTTGTCACATTTACAATATGTCCAAACTGTGTGGGATTTGTAATATTGTTAATTTATTCCATCATATTTGATGTATACTGTTGGGATAGGCAGTATGATAAAACATTGTAAAATGATAAACATCTTTATTAATTGAATGAGGTGCACAAAATTAGGTTGCTATATCAAGTAATAATATTATTACAAATGTATTACTCGATAATCGGTTAATATGCACATTTGAGTCATAATTTGCTTTTTTTGCTGAATGATTTATTGACTATGCTCCATGTTAAATTTGCAGTAGTGGGTAAGACAAATATACAATTTACCTAGTGCATTATGAATACGTAATTACAATAGACAAGTTACTTTTATATGGAAGTTTTCATTTACTGTCCAGTACATTAAAATTTAAAGCTGCTGGAATTGTTGAACAAGTAAACAATTCAATTACGGCACTACCACCATCAAATCTATAAATTGTCTGGAAGGTGTGTTTGTCCACCTATATATTAGAGTCACTATCGCAGAAATAGCAACATGTCTATGACCAACTTTATAGAGAACACAAACTAATAGTGAATGCACACTGTAGTTAAAAATGTTACCATTAGTATTAATACCACAGTTACTGATGAATATAAAGTTATTATTCTCTTAAAAACAAATGCATTCTAGACTAAGTACCATTAACATTTCTGTTCCCACAATCCTGTCCCAGGTAGGTTACAGATGTTCTATGAATGGAAGCAATGATTCTTGCCTGCTGTAACATATTTGCTACTCCCTTAATGTACAATAATTGCAGTAAACTTTATTCTGGTGTAACAATATACATTGAAAAACTTTAGGGACAACTTTTGAAAATAGCCAGTCTCCTATCCTATTATTAATTAATCCTGCTGTAATTGTTAATGGAATAATAATGTTATTGCTACTCTACTGGAGAGTATTAATGCTTTCCTGTTTACAGGTCAATGTTCATCAACCCACCAAAGTTGGTATTTATTAAGACTGTAGATGGAACAACACAAGCAGCTAATCTACGACCAGTGGGCTCTAAGGGACAGACTATTCTTGTTGCCCCAGCCGCTACCACAGATGCTTCAACCATAGTCACTTCAGTATCAACCTCAACTGGTACCATGATTACATCTGCAGCAATCGATGAAGCTGCAGTCGAAACGCCGCCTCCGCGTGTTATGAAAAAAGCTTCGATAGACAAAAAATATGGAAAGAGGCAAAAGACTGAACTAGTAGACACAGATGAACACAAAGATACAGACGATAATGACGCCTCTTCTGCCAGCTCAAGTGAGTTATCATACTATCATATGTTTCTAAAAAAAAAAAATTCCATGTGCGTATTCTGATTGCATGTATGCTACATTTATATTCTCATTTAGTGTAGTTTTGGCATCCACCAAGGTAACACTCTTGTCTTCTTTAATTTACAATTTTTGAAGTTATAAAAAATGATGAGAGTGAAATTTTAAGATGCGCGCGCATCACTGTAACACAATATATGTACCGGTTTAAATCACGTACGTTTATCGAGATGACCCGACTAGTTTCGGACCTGTACGCGGTCCTTCGTCAAAAGCTCCCGCCGAATGCAGCGACCTTATAAGTAGTTTAATCTTAAATAGGACCTTTTGATATAACAAAGCATCTGCGGCTACCAGTTACTAAGCAAGGTACTTTGTAAATGGTGTTCCTTCTTCCTTTTACTCTGGGATAGGCGTCACCGAACCCAATTTACTCCTGGCTATATGTAATAAGTCCCTTGCATTTTTTTACCTATTGGTCTTTTGCAGAGAAATCGAACCAGACCTTGAAGGAGTCGGAAGCGACTATGGAGGTGACCATTAAGGACGAGCCGGCGGAATGGGACACGAAGAGCATAGAAGACGCCGATCAGTCCATCTCGGAAATGTTTCACACCGAGATGAACGTCAAACAGGAGGTGTTGGAAGATCCGGACAGCGAAGACGAAAGCTTGGTAAGTGCATTTCGATCATTATTGTCATCATCAGCCTATATAAGTGTGTTGCTGAACATAGACCTCCCCAAGTGATTTTTACCCACATTCCCCACGTTGAACATGTGACTAGGGGATCGCAGAGCTTTTCGTACGCGATAAGCCAGCATTCAGCAATTCAATAGCTTTAGGATTTTTAAGGCCTATTATTTTTATTATTATTTACCGATAGTTTGGGGCTTTCGATTAGAAACGTTACTTAGCCTTAATGAGGATACTGCACTCCAGAAGTGCTCGTGTGTGTGTGTGTGTGCGCGCGCATGTGAGGGTGCGCATGCGCGCGTGCATATTTGTGTTGTGTGTGAATGTCGATTTTAATGAAAGACAATCCTTTCGCTGGGTTTAATGGGTGTATTTTATGTTTTTCTAATAACAAAAATAATGCAGATGAGTGTGGATTAATTATTGAGGTTGTACGGCTTGTTATAGATCTACAGCCCGCTGGCATGCGAACTGTGCGCGGAGGTGTTCACGGTGCCGGCCGCGTGGGTGCGCCACGTGCAGGGCCATTCCAACACGGACACGCGCAAACGGAAACTGCGCTCTGCTGTACGTACAACCTATTTGTTTATTAAGATACCGGACACCTACATTAAGATCTATTTGTTTATTGACTTGCCATAATACTGGACATTTTCTATAAGATTGACTGCCTCGTTAGTCGTGTTGGTTGCAAGTGCGACTGCCATTCGGGAGGTCCCGGGTTCGATTCCCGGGTCGAATACTACAAAAATTTTCTAATTTAGAATTTCTAGTAGTGGTTCGGAGTCTGGATATGTGCCCGATGCATGGCAATAGACTCACCACCTATTCCGTAGTGGAACGTAAACGTAACCGGTGAAACATGGGAGTGTTCTGCATTCCTCTGCCTACCTCTTCGGGGATTACAGGCATGAAGTTACGTTTTCTATAAGATTGAATTTCGTGTCGTTAATTGCCGCTTAGTGCTAGTACGCTACCCACATGCAGTACGTCGTAACATTGAGAATTATTGTCGAACTGAAAATTACAATACAAAATAAAGTACCTTAAAATTATAACAGAATTTTACAATGAGATTTGGAAATCTCTAAATAAAATCTTTGGATTTGGAAATCTCTAAATAAAATTTGGAAATCTCTAAATCTCTAATTGTACGAGTATGTTTCTTTTTTTATGTATTAGTGTGCAGTATGTTGGCGATCTAAATAAATAAATAAAATGAAACGGGCCTGATTTTTCTGTCTATGTACATATACTCTTTATTGCACACGAACCAATATTGAAATACAAACAGTCCTTTGTTATTATTATAATTATTAGCAATAATAATAATATCCATGTTATTCGAAGCGCTTTCTTGCTTTATCAGCTGTTCTGAGTCCTGCGTCTTGTGTCAGTAGCAACAGAGCAACTTGTTGCACCAGTCGACGAACAAAGCCTGTGTCACCTCAACTTTAGAGATCATTTACCTGTAGTTGGTCATCTATAGCGTCTACAAAGTCAATATTCGTAGTTGTACATTAAAAAAAAATTCTGTACCCCTTTTTATGAATAACATACTTACGTGTACAGAAAGGTGACATTTGGTATTTGGTAGTCACAGTTTATCTATATTCTGTAGAAATAAATAAAATTGTAGTGTATGTTTGTTATATTGAAATAACCGCTTTTTACTTAATGCATATGCATGTATACACGGTACATATACCAAAATAACATCTTTTTATGTTTTTGTCTCTCTGTATGTCTATCTGTTTGTTTCGGCTAATCTCTGGAACGGCTCGACCGATTTTGACGGAACTATCACTGGCATATAGCTGATGTGATAAGGAATAACTTAGGCTACTTTAATTTTAGAAAAGTTTTAACTGCCATGCGAACGAAGTTACAGGCACAGCTACTATCATATAAGAGTGTACTAAGATGAATTTTATATAAAATATGTGTTGCAAATACAATAAAAAGAAATTCCCATTTTTATTGCCTAATGTCACACACAATAGACTGTAATCATTTACTATAACAGATTAGATATTTTTAGAGGAATTACAATACAATTTTTACATGAGCTCGATTAAATGTGAATACAAATGTAGTATAATATAATATAGGTCACATATTCCACTTTAAAAAATGTTTAAATGTCCGTTCTATGGGCACCGATTGTATTTCAATAATTACGTCACTATCAATATCACGTGTTCCCATCCAGAGTAGCGACGACGACTCGATGGTGCTCCTGCGCTGCGACCTGTGCCAGAAGCACTTCCTGAACCCGGCCGAGTGGGTTCGACACATCCAGAACACGCACACCGAAACAGGTGAGGTTTTATAATTCGTTAAGTACATAACACTATTAGATATAATAATATATTTTTTTTTATTTAATCTTACAATAAGGGCCTGCGTGGAAGGGAGGCATTTGGCCACGAAAGTAAAATTTGGGACGCATAGAACTTTATCTGCTTCAACACGATCGTTTTAATTTTTTTTAAATAATTAATTTTAATTTAATATATTTGAGATTTATGCAATACAGTTATGGGTAACCTATTTTGAGAGAAAGAAAAATACGCCGAAAACTGTTCCCCGTCTGCGTAGCCCTTAAGCCCTCAATATAATATGTTACGATAAAATTTAAGTAGTAATATTCTTAATGTTAAAAATCTCACTTTGTAAAAGATTAACTACTGAAATTGGTTTAGGAGAACCTGAGTTATATGGCAATACTTTGGGTTAAAAGAAAGTTAAAAAAATAATGTTGCATTCAAACATGGCAAAATATCGAAGTATTAATAATCCATTGCGAATAAATGCTATCAGAGTACATCGGAGACATAGTACGTTCAACAGTAGAACTGTAAATAGATTGATGATGATGATAATTATAGTATAGCAGATGACGAACTGCACGTATAAAAACAAAATCAGAGAATCTCGAACGTCTGGTCTCATTTTAGACAGGACTTTAGTATCAACACTTATAGACATCCCCCTAACACTTGAGCTCTGAGAACCGAAAGAAAAAATTAACAACTTTATAATAACATTCTTTGTATTCTAGAAGTAGCAACAAGGAATGTTGTTACGTGGTCATTACGCGGACATCCATATACGATTTTCAAAAAAAGTTGCCATGTTGCCATACTATACATGTCAGTTATAACCGCTAATTAATTGACTAAGCCTGTTCTTTTACGATCCATGATCGAAATCGATCCAACCGGTACACAGTAATGCAAGGTGCTGACTCTAATCCTCAGCATTCGAATCGTAACCACATGGCTCTGGAATGTTCTATTCTTCAATAGGATATTTGATACATGTATCTAGAATGTTCTATATAATATTTGATTTAGTATTAG
This sequence comes from Microceris miodesmiata, assembly GCA_018245735.1. Taxonomy (NCBI): domain Eukaryota; kingdom Metazoa; phylum Arthropoda; class Insecta; order Lepidoptera; family Hesperiidae; genus Microceris; species Microceris miodesmiata. Next base: position 8,334 of record DWEC01001043.1, read on the forward strand.
TGTAATAATAAAATAGTTAATAATAATTAGTATTTATACATTTAATCAACATAGCTGAATACTGGTTGTTATGTACGTGGCTGATTCTCGACAAACGCGACGTTTCATGTTTACTCAGTAAACAATTTGCTTAACACCAATTGTCCCACGACTGTTACTATTATTTTTCTGTTTCGTTTCGCTTAGCCCTGTCTGTGTATACCTAACTCTCGAACACGACACTACCTCGCTACACTCATGATGATCACTTCAGTTATGTTCCTTGTTAGTGAAAACAAATTCGATTTAATGCGATGCTTTGTTTATCCTGTACCCAGCACTTTTTTCATTTTTTGTTCTGTGATTGTAAACTTTGACAAAAAAAATTGATAAAGAAGAAAAAACTATGTACGTGTAATGGTTTTTTTTCCTTTGGTTTTATGGAATAGAAACAAAACTCACGCAGAGTAACCAGAGCATTGCACAAAGCACAATGTGTATTGACCCTTATCTAAATGTTCGTTCGGTGTCGGTTGTCTAGAATTGGCCAATGCAAACAACAGTGCCCCACCAAAACGTCACAATCGTTTCACAGACGGCGTGCAGAACAAGACGTGCCCTAATTGCCACAAGGTATTCCCATCGCACGCGTCTCTTCTCATACACATGCGCACGCATACAGGTAAAAAGTTAAAATTTATTATTCATCCCCACCACTCACCCCCTCTCTTACCTCGCCTCTGTCACCTCCGCTCCCTCAAAAAACAGTAATTAAGATGTTTATTGATCAACTAAATCTGTATTTTAGCAGATATATAAATGTAGGTTCCGAATTTATTCCAGATGTATGAATAATCTTTATTAACATATATATCTGGTACAATGCTGTCTGATAAATTTATGTGACGACATTTTTCTTCTATATGGCAATCCAAGTTCGATTCCTGGGTCAGTAGAAAATAAGTAATATATTGCCTGAATTAGTTATTAAGTTAATAATATCTATTTTTAATAATGTTTGCTTCATCTCCCAGAAAGGCGCAAAATTTTAGCGCCTTTTATCTACACTTTATTTTGCGTGACAAACGATTTTTTATTGATAATATACAATAAAAATACAACAATTTTTTTATGTATATACGAGGAAGTGGGCGTCCATTAATTACGAGAGGCGATTTTACAATTTATTGATCTAATCTCTGATGAGATTTCATGAGATTTTACTATATAATCGTGAAAATGAAAAATCGTGAAAATCGTGAAAAAATGTATACACATAAAAATGAGTTATTTAATTTGAACAAAGTTTTTGTGTCATATTTTATAACAAGCATATATTTGTCCTCACAGGCGAGAGGCCGTTCATATGCGGGCTTTGCAATAAGGGTTTCAGCGTGAAATCGAACCTGGTGCGACACTTGCGCACCCTGCACGACTACCAAGAGAGCCCGCCGCGCGACGAAGAGCCCGGGCCCTCGGAGATCAAGCGGGAGACCTGAGGCAGAGGAGGGGGGGCAGGTTAGTTAAGTCCTCCGTTATTTGAGGTATTTTAAAATTTTTAATACGGATCTTATACGGACGTGGTACGACAATTCTGCCATTGGCACAAAATTGGTATATATGGTGTATGGTGTGATCATATATTTCGACATTCTGACGAATATTATGTCTTGACCTTTGCAATGACCTTTAATTTGCCACGAATATAGTCTGATTCGAATCTCCAAAAGAGTAAATGTTTGTGCATCTGACATTTATTTACCTACTTCTTGCATATCGGTACACGTGGCGTCTACATAACAATAATAATAATTGTAGTGTGCAGACACGTTTGATAAGCTGTCGTTATGGCACTTACCTACTATTGGTTAAAAATGCTTTTTGCTAAGTAAATAACCCGTAATATTGCCCACGTTTTTTGTACCTATTCATATACGCAGATATGTATTTAGGTGTGTATAGAGTGAGTGAATGTGTGTGTGTGTGTGTGTGTGCACAGGGAGGCCGCGCGGACGGCGCGGGGCGCGGCGCGGCGGCGCCGTCAGCGCGGCGGCGGCCGAGGAGGCGGCGGCGCTCAAGAAGCAGAGCTACTCGCTCTTCCTCAAGCAGCGCGCCGTTCTCTTCTCCGCCAAGAAGTGGAAATAGCGGTCGCGGCGGCTCGCGGACCGGCCCACATTGAAACCTAATAGTCTATCAAACGTACAGCCGTCATTCCGTCACTGGGAAACGCCACTGTCAGTGATTGTGTCTAAAATCACGGAAGCCTTGAAGTATTTGAAATCGGCAAATCAGTAACACTGCGTATATTACTTATCGAAGCCTAATGTATTCTTGCAAACGTCAATACGTTTCAGTCTTGTTTGAATTTAGAATAAATAAAATATCCATAATTGACTACGCTGTTGAACGTGTGGAATAAAAAAGTTAGTTAGAAAAGTTTTGTTACATTACATCGGCTCTTAATAAACGATTGTTATTATACTAGATTTCCAATTTATTACTAACTTCAAACGGGACATAAAGGTATACATTAGAGTATTACAATTCAAACCTCAAAGCTACCCATATTTCAGACAGATTGTTAGACTAGCTAAAACAGATTGTACTTGTGAAAACTGCACGGGAATTCGATACATACATATGTATGTGTATATAAGAATGTCGAGGTTTCTCTCGATGTATTATAGACGAAACGTGTAAGGTTTTGGTAAATATTTGTAACGGTTTCACAAATGTCGGTGCCTGCGACCGCCGGCGACGGACTGTGGGGTGCTCGCGCGCCGCCAGCGACCGGCGACGGTTGAAACACGCACTATGTAAGTTATTTATTATTATTACTATTATTATTATTATCAATAATTTAATTCAATATATTTTACGTGTTACTATGATGTTATCAAAAATGATATCTAATCAAGTGGACTCTGCATTAAATTAACAACATGTGTACATGAAGAACGCTTCATGGAGTTTTCGAAATTTGCCGAACAGGTCTCTTTTTAATAACTGCTTATAAATTCCGTGTAAAATGCAATAGTGCATTAAACGAAGTGGATCCACGCTTGCGAAGAAATTCTCAACAAAGCCTTTTTTCTCTCTGTAATAAAATTTTTGAAATTCTGATTGATTACATTTTATTATGACATGATTGTCTAGACTTACTTATTGTTTCCACGAATGCCTAAACACTTCGTGCCATCATATTACTTTAACAGTATTCCCGTACATTACATTATTTGTAGAAAATGTTATGGAAGAAAGGTGCATGTATAGACAAATATCTTTACACTTGTAGTTTCGATGTACGTATTTGATGTATTCTTTCATATAAACTCTATATGTGCGTGTATAAACTCTATATGTGCGTGTCAATACAGCTGCCTTTCAAATACGATTTGTACCTTCATCTAGTTGCCATGACAACCAACACTTGGTTAAGTTATTAACAGTAACATTTAGCATAATAACAGTAAAATGTAGATTGCATGTTGTTTACTCAGCTCTCTGTGTCCCTTTTTTATACTTTCTCGTACCAGTCAGACGATGTTACCAGTACCCGTGTATCTATGTAGTGTTAGTGACATAATTCGATTTTTAAACTCAAATGTCTTAATAGTCATGATTATTATAGTTCTATATTTTTTGTGATCGAGTTTTTAATCTACTGACAAAGTGATTGTTTAAAAGAAATTAAATTTGAACTTAAATTTGAACATTTTACTTTGTATTTATATTTTACTATTTTTAAGATAACTGTCTTATGTGGTATGAAAATTGGACACGGTATGAGAATTGGTACGAAAATAAACCTAGTCATCAAACCTTAAGTTTTAATTGGTTAAAAACTCGAATATAAAAAATTAAACTTTAGCTAGTAATATTTATGTGTAGGTACTTAATTCTAATGAGCGTTAAGATGAATATTTGAAATAGTTTTTATATACATAACCAGTGTAGTATTGTATTAATCTAAATGTTAGATATAAGTTTGTGGTTTCAACCGTCGTTATGACGATATTTAAACTGACAAATTCCTCATGTCCACTAAATATAATAAATGGCGGCTATGATGGGTTGACGTTTGATGTGTCAGTCAGTCGTTCTCTTTGACATTTGTCTTGTTGGTTTGAATGTAACTTTGAATTTAGATGCGATGTATTTTTTGTTGTTTACGTTTTGACTTAACAAACATTTTTGAAATAATATGTGGTGGTATTTTATTTTCTAGTGGACACTACCTACTTACTGCTAAAAGGATGTCGATTTCCTGGCAAAAATTTTGTCTCGACGTATTTTTTGTCTGTATTATAATGGCCAGTATCGTTCGGAGAACTATTTATGTTAACCCGAGTTCATAAAAAATAAAGATAATTTTGTTTATAAGGTGTTAACAAAAGTAAATACATACGTTGAATGCATCGCATTGAAAGTTCAAATTATGTGGTCGGTAGCGGTGTTGTGGACACTTCGCATTCCTGCCCACCCTCCTTTCGTATTTTTTAACATAATTTTAAAGTATTTAACTTACTATGAGTGATTTATTTTTTATATTCTAGGTGTAATATTACTTTTAGTATATTATCGACTTCGATATAGTCGGGTTAAGTTAGTAAGAATTCCTTTTAGTTTACTCTTTTGAATATCTGTTCAGACTCTAAAATGTATGATAAATTACATGAGGAATAAATTAATATTACTTTAATTGTTTGTGTGTCTTGATTGATGATAATAATGTAAACATAAACGCATTAATGTTATTGAACAGTCGGAAGAAAGGGATGCTGTTGGAAGTTAAAATAAACTCAGTATTAATTTGTAAAAGGCAAATAAGTTTTGGATAACGATAGACAATATTTTTCTATTTGCCATAAGTAAGGTGAACATGCCCGAGATGTTTTTTGTACCGACTCGTTGATAACATTTTCGGTGTCTTGCGTTTAGATCTATCGTTTTCCAACTTTTACGAGTTAACAGTTCACAAAACGGCGATCTGTACTTATTTTTAATAAATCTTGTTGTTTCCAAAGCTTTTCTGCTCAATTCTTTCTCATATAATGCAGCCAAGCAGTCACATAGTCTTAATTCCGAGGTAGCGTTTCTCATATCTTAACCATATAATTCGTGCATTTCTTATGGATTCTCTATTGTTTGTCTAATATGAATCAGATAATCGTAATTATAAAAAACTACCATAAACCCTAAGATATTTTTGCATCATCTTTAAATATATTGATTTCTTCGTCTGAAAACACCCTAAGCATTTACTTTCTTCCTCTGTCTCTACCAAAGACATTAGTGTAGTGTGCGTCGTGGTTATTACTTATTTTAGATTTAGGCTTCCCTATTTTGTAATTGAATTGTCGAGCTTTAAGTTCATTCCAATATATTGTATAGGAGTTGTAATATTTTCTTTTGTACATGTCTGTAGTGAAGCAAAAAGCATTTTAAGTAATAATTTATTTTTAATACTCATGTGAAACATGAACATGATTTTGATCTTATTGTACTATTTTATATAGTATGTGGAATAAAAGTATAAAAAAATGTAATTAGTCTTTTAATTTATGTTACCAATCCCTTCCTAATAATAAGCTATGGGTGGTCTAAAAGCATCATAACTTTATTAATAAATACGTAACTGCATAGTTTTAAGTGTTCATTACAGTCTTTTCAGGGCATTTTGAATGATATAAGGAAAAGCGAGATAACAAAGTTGATAATGAATATGCATTCAAATAATCGAAATTATTAAACTATAGTATTAGCCCAAAGGATTAGCAAGCTGAAGTGGCAGTGGGCTAGTCCCATCTGCCGCAGGACCAAAAGCTGCTGGAGCAGACGTATTCTGGAGTGGAGACCGCGACTTAGCATAGCGTAGGACGCCCTCCAGTTAGGTGGAGTGATATGTGCAAAGTGGCTGGCAGTTGTTGGAGGCGAAGAGCTGAAGATCAAGCTCAGTGGCGTGCCATTGGAAGGGCTATGTCCAGCAGCAGACGGAAGTAGGCTGATGATGATGATGATTAATCTACATTGATTATTGCTTCT
>DWEC01001044.1:0-14330 GCA_018245735.1 Microceris miodesmiata
TTTCCACTCCAGAGCACGCCTACTCCACCGGTTGTCGGTTCTTCGTCAGATATGTCCAATTTATATCATATTCATATCCAGATAGTATTACAGAGAATTTACGTCCTTCATATTACCTAAATAAATTAGTATTCTTGCAATGAAATGAGGATATATGAATGAATAAAATACATTCGAGCTGACTGACTCTCAGTTTACTTGTTTGCACAAGGATAGACAATGTTAGATGCAATCAGCATGCAAATTAAGCATTCAACAGAATTTGTATTGCTTGGTTACATTTCCTCCAGGATTTGGTCGGTTGGATTGCAAGGTATTAAAAAACAAGCGACAGCCGGCGAACGCTGCAGGGTATCCAACAATCCAATTCGAGAGAAGCATAAATACGGAAGGGTCGAGATAATAATATTATTTTTGCTTTAGGGTATTGTATTTGAATAACAAAAACTTTATTATTATTTGCAAATTAAATATGGAGTCATTTCGAAACATTTGTAGGTTCTGCATTGATATTTTAAAAAATTATATCATGGAAACTGAACATATCCGGTAGATGAGTGTGATAGAGTGCGAATTTTTAAAACGTACTTCACCGATTTTCTTCTTCTAAGCTAAAAATCACGCAGCCAGACTTTGATGCAACAATAGGTTTTGCTGGGTTTGATCGATGGTTAAACGAATTGTTACTAAGAAATTTAGTTTAGAAAACAATTTCTTTACCCCATAATGTACCGACTACCAGGAGGACAATTGTTTTGTTTACTGTTAGTTTAATTCGATATAATTATCGATTATGCCTTTCGCGTATTATAGAATGTTGAGGTACGTAATATAAATTTAAAAAAAATAGAATAACCGACTTCAGGTCTGCTACTAAAATTGAATGTCCAAAATTTTAACATCTAGACCGAAATTAGCTGTTATAGTTAAATTGAATTATCCACCGTCTCGGATGTATTTAACTAATTCTTAAATCAGCTCGTCGTATAAACGGACTGTAATACTATTCAAACGGTTTCCACCTCCACGATCCGTTGTAGAGATGAATAATCAATTGCTCTCGATTTAATCAAAGGGAAATCGGATTTGCGTGAATCTTTCGAATTTCTTTTCAGACGCTTCCAATGAAGTATAGCCAGATACACTCAAAATCGGTCCCTATACTCTCGACGAAGTACAATATATTGAATGGAATGTAGATGTTTGGGTACCCTCACCGGTATAAACGTTTTAAGGAAGGAAAAGAAAAATCTGACAATCGTTGAGTTCGTCGCTTTTGGGCCTTTCTTAATAATCATACTACTAATATTAAGGAATTATAACATTTCACTAATCGTATACCAAAAAATAAAACATGTAAATGGAGCCAAATTCTTTCTGAATATACATGTACATGTCGATATTTCTATTAATTTTTTTCTATTAAATAAATGGTATTATGGGGAAAAAGGTTAATTAATGTAAGGGAATAAATCCTGGAATCACAGGTGCGAAATGACTGACGATTGTTTAATGGCTGTACAATAATAACTGATCCATGTCTTATTGAGCGGGTATTAGCAAGATCTAGCTATATATCTCTGCTCTTATGTTTTATTTGGAAGTACTATAGAGCAATAGTGCAAGACAATAAACAAAACTACCCTCAAGTGTGTAATTATAGGGTGAAACGTATATACCAATCGTATAATATATACGGGTATGTGATCACGTGATAGAAAAAGAACGAATTATTCAAAATTGATTCTATACTATCCAGTGTCATTCAATGAAACGCGTAAGTCCAGTGCTCTGCATGGCGCTTACGATCTTTATGTCCTTCTCCTCAGGTGATCTTAGATTATTGTAAAACTTGATAATTTTTTATCTCGTCAGTAAAGGGTTTCAATTCAAAAAATATATTCACAAAAGTCTATTTATATTTCCATAGTAATGGCTACGAATAAAGTTATAATTATTTTTTACGTCATACGATTTTATTGTAAGGATATGCATACAACAATGGTGCAGAAAATGGACTAAAAGCTAAAAAGTAATAGGTGGTACCAGGTGGTACTCATCACATCAATGGCTGATGATGATGATGAGATTGTGTAACAGTGGCAGTGTTCGATTTACTACGATACTAAATACACATAATTGCGTTGTCATCAGAGCTAAAGGTGTACCAAATTTCGGGGCAATTGATCAACAGGAAGTGGGTTAAATTTCAATTACTTTATTTTACCCTCTCAAGTCAAGCCAATTAAAAAGCGTTTAAAAATTAATGGATTCGGAAAACTTACTTGTTGAATGTCTTGTGCCAAAAGAATTGGTGCATTAATTAATGTTTTGACATATAAACTAAAAGCTTATCTTTCTTACTTAACCTTATAACACTTACGAGTATCTCCTTTGATTTATAGATTATTGGTGAACATATGAATAAATAAATGTGCTTATACATTTATTACGTATTAAAAGATACGAACCTGTACTTATTGAGTACCTATATTTGTAACTGGCATAAAATTAAAAAGTCACGTTATGAAAACAAAGTTATAAGAAATTCTAACAAAATAACATGTCGGACTATACGTGGGTGAAATATTCTCACATCGCTATCTCAACTTGGAGAAGCAATTAGGTATTAATTTGTTTAACGAACGCCCGAGTGAACAATTGATGCGGTTATTCGGGGAGACTGGGGATATTGGATCCGGTCGCCATTTTGTTCGATTAGCCAGATTTATTACTTTCGGTTACTTGTTTGATGTATGAAAAATTGATTGGTTAATCCCGGGCTTTAGTTTTAAAGGGTACCGACCCGTATGTATAGCGCCGTTCGTTAGGGGATGTTTCGCGTTCGAGATGAATTGTGTTTTAGTTGAGATTATAACAATGTTCGAGAAGGTTCGTTGTTCTTGTTGGATGTTTAAGTTAACAAAAATGTTAATTTTATATTGTTTTGTACATTTATTTTTAACTAATGAAATAGATTTTTTTTTTCATAACTGCGCGCTGATCTTGTTTAATAGTTACATTCATAATCATCATCAGCCTATCTCAGTACACTGCTGGACATAGACCTCCACCAAAAGGGGGTTTATGCCCGTAATCTCCACGCTGGGCATGCGAGTTGGAGATCGTAGGGCACAGCTTTTCGCACGGCCGACGCTGCTGCCCGTCGGCGGCCAGAGTATTTAGCCGTGCCTATTTACGCTGCGCTATACCGCTATCAGCCGGTCGCCAGAGCTTCGTCTGTTGTAGCAAGGTGCATCACGTGCAGGTGAGGTTGGCTTATGCTCCTGAGATGGTGGTTGGAACCCCTTACACTTCCAATAGTCACATGGCCATTTACAAATCCCGTAATTACATAAATACAGATGCTTTACGCACGAGACGTAGGACTTGAAAGCAAATTGTTTATGCAGAAAATAAAATCGTATTGTTCTATTCATTATAAATGAAAAGTATGTTTCATAAACTGGGATTACAATAAAATTTGTAGATGATGCAAGTGATAAAATATATTCTGTATGTCATTAAAAATATTTTAATAAATCGGACAAACATTTTTTTACCAATTGCTAAATTTAAACAACTATTTAAATTGCCTAGCTTAATAGTTTAGTGCTTCAGATTTCGGTTTTCCTCTTCTGGTATGTCAGACTCAATTCTTGGCACGTTCCACAGCTTCTACAAAGTTATGTCAATTTTTAAAATTGAAATATTACTAGCTATATTGGCGAAGAATATTCTGGAAATATTATACACCTATATAATGTTCTTAAAGACGTGCAGTCTCCCAAACTAGACTTGGCTTACGTCGTAGATAATCCTCCTTATTATGAGAAGATACCATTATTGGAAAAGGATGATCATCACAATGTAACGGGTCAAGAACACATTCAATCAATTATTTTGGCTATATCTAAGACTACGAGAGAATAACTTAGTAGAAATGAAATTAAAGTTAAAAGAAACCATACATTCAGTTATGTAACAACCCGCATTATTAATATATCTACTGCTAGTAAGAGTTTACAGAACAGTCATGCTTCAAACATCTGTTATATTAATGAGGCGTGCGAACGTAACGGTATTGTGACGGAATTAAATGACCCGTGAAATGCATTAAATTGGCATTTCGTCGCTTCTACATTCTTAACGCCAATTCGGACATAAAGTTCCTCAATCGTACAGTACCAATTCACATCGCATTAATGTTATAGGGGATTTGGCTGGAAACCTTGTTACGTCCCACTACTGGGCACGAGTCTATCTAGCAATTGCGGTAGGTTTGGAGCTAATGTGGAACCTTACATAGTTCTGAATCAGCTCGAATGTTTTGAAACAGCCCTTATGCCTTCTAATGAAATCGTTCGATGCTCACCTATCGACTACAATATGTACCGAACGCTAACATGCATTCCTAATTATGATAACACCTGTGAACACTTATAATTAAATATTCCTAAGACTATACGCTTCCGGTGTTGCTTCAATTTACAGATTGGTTGGGATCTGAAACTGCATAAAACTACAAGTTGGACTAAGTACCTACTATGTATCAACAAAAACGATCGTCCAGATTCACATAATTATTTGAATGTGCAGATGTCAAACACTTCATTCAGGGGCGAAAACCACAACTGACATAAACATAAAAAAGTAAGTTCAATTCTTCAGGAAGATTACAAACCCAATGATGAAAATTAAGTGGCCCACATGGAGCGGTTCTTCTACCGTATAATATAAAAAGCGTTGACAAGGTACCACTTTCGGCATCTTTATATATATAGGTACCTATAGGATATACTACGGAGATATATACCATTTTAAGGGGTAAAAAAATAACTAGAATTTTGAATGAACTGAATACATTTTCAACTATATAAACTCATTCTCTCCCACTGACGTAGTGTCTTGATTGTCCTATTAATTCAAATGTAACCCATACAGCTGACTATTCAAAACTACAGACGGCTACAAAGAAGAGAGACAGAGAATAGACTTGAGATAATAATTATGTAGATTTTACCCAATTCTAAAACATCCTTACATTCGGATGCAAGCATCTCTAGTATAAAAGTTATCCAAGAAATCCACCGCCATATTTCTCGGAAATGGAACTGAGTTGTGAACAAGTTCGTACCTCGAAATGTTCTTGAACTAGTTTGTCATCCAAATCCCTGAGTTTGGAACTTCAATGAAATGTCTTTGACTGAAAAGGAATGTCTTTGAATGAAATTTCTTTGGCGATGATGCGTACCTATAGAACTAATAAAGTTCATGGACACAGTAATGATTGCCCTGTATATAAAAGAAGATTAAAATATCTGAAGAGATTGTTTTCTTTTGGTTCACGTAATGTGATGTTGTCTATAGTTTTTTATAGAATACAGAAGTACGCGATGTTTTAAAGTAAATGAATTTTTCGAGCAAGCGTAAGGTCACCTTATTATAAGAATTAAAAGTGCGGAAGCCATAGTTACGAGTAAGCCATGCTGGTAAGTCTGGGTTAGCAAATTTGCTAATCCGCGCTTGGCTTACCGGTCACGCCCTAGAGAATATTATGGAGAACTCCAAGTAACATATAGGTCTTTTGGCAGACTTTTTCTTCATCGTTTCAAAGAATGAAAACGGATGTAATTTTGAATTGTCGACGGTGGATTTCAACTCTAGGGCTCAGAAGAGGATGAAATCTAATCCATTACTATCCAATTTAGAATATAGAAATATATAGGAAGGTACGAATAATGTTAAGTCAAATTACCACGAACTCGATACTGACAAACCAACTGGAACAACGATTATCTTGCTAGTTTGCTTCTCAGTTGATTCAAATCTCGAAGCTAGGCCGCACAAACAGCTTACAATACAAATAAGTGATTCAGCTTGATTAATATTATTGTCTTTCCTAACTTTAGACTTCTTTGTATTTCTTCTTTGTATTTCTTCTTTGTATTTCTTTCTTCATGTCCATAACATTTACCATACAGAGAATTATATTATGTGGCTGTGATAGTTACATACTATTTATTAAAAATATGGTTAACTCTCAGTAATCGAATGTAGTTTACATCTTTGTATGAAGTAGAATCTGAAGTCAATTTCTATATTTGAATTACATATTACATTGTGCAAATTGCAACGCTGCGTCGTAACAACTGAGAATCGTACGCCAGATCACACCTCAAATATTCTCTAACTAGTTTGCATACCGAGCTTCGGTGTTTGCAACTATCAGTTGGAACGTCTTTGAAGATATCGCTTAATGTATCCAGCTAAAACTGATTGTTCTGTTCGATATTGGCCTCGTTACTTTACCTACTGCATTGCTAACTGTACGTTAAATTAAGAATAGTTGATTTATTAGATAATTTACAATTCTATTATCGAATTAAGAAAAACTAAACGCATTTGATCCTTGGATGATTGTTCCTCAGAGTATGTTTGCGTCCTTATAAGACCGTGTTGAGATCTTATAATTGGGAAGTCATGTTGACGATATTCAGTGAATAATATAATATTAATGCCTTAAGATACTTTTGAACTTCCACATACTCAGGAGGAGCGTCAGTTTCATTAACCACTGAGTACCTAGTTCAGTTAAATCAATTAACATAAAATAGTGAAAGAATGATCTAGCAAAATTAAAATACACAGAAAATTCATCACTTTTATCATCTTTCTCCGTTTCAGTACGACTGATGGCAATGTATACTGAATATAATTAAGTACTTTGACGGAAATCATACACTTAGTAGTAGTAAAGTATACGTACATTTTAAAACTATTAGAACAGGTAACAAACCTCGTGTTTTTTGTTTGTGAATTTGATTTGACAAGTATAGTAATGATACCTATCCTATCAAGTGTACCTATTATTGATATCGGACATTCCATGTACATTGAACCTTTACATTTTGTTATTTTCATGATATTTCACGTACGTTTTTCGGGGTGGACCGACTAGTTTCGGACCTGTACGAGGTGCTTCCTCATGAGCTTCGGCGATTGCAGCGAGTTCGCGGCGGAGACTGCCTGAGAGTACATATGTATGTATTATGTATATATACGTGTTCTGCCGTGGAGGCCGCGTCTTGGTAAACATAGTGTAGGGACGCCCTCCAGTTAGGTGGAGTGACCATGACACAAAGTGGCTGGCAGCCATTAGATTTGAAGAGCTGAAGACCGAGCTCAGTGGGGTGCTATTGTAAAGGCCTATGTCCTGCAGTGGACGGGAGTAGGTTGATAATAATGATGATGATGATACATATATACGTATGTGCTTCGAGTTCTTTCTACACAGAGACTATGTACTCGTATGTATATATGTATATTTCATAATATTTTGCATCATATTTTTTAATCTCCTTAATAGTTTTCTTAGAAAAACAGCGAATCCCGATAAATCAAAGCAACGAAAAAAAGATACAAAAATAACAATACAGAGTCCTTTCGCACAAATTGAACAAGAATTTCTACTTAATCGAAACGTCGGAACAAAAGTGTACTGAAGGAAAAAGTTCTCATAAATTTTATTTAGAAGCAGTCCGATGATAGTTACGCCATCTAGCGGTAAACGGCGGAGCGTTGCCGAAAAATGACAAGCTGATTTATGATAAAACGATGTTTAATTTAGTCGGCGGATATCTCTCATTCTTGACTTGATTTATGAAGTAACAATATTAGCTTCAGTCGTTTTTTAAGACTACCTAAAGCTACGGATAAGCGTAATCAATCTTTTAGTTCATTTATATTCATTTCTGTGACGGACGTACCAAAAATAATGCTTCCGACATCGAAACATTCGAGTTCCGTAATTTAGAAAAGTAAGAACGCTTATAGAATTAAGCTTATAGATTTTTATTGTAATCATTATGTTAATTATTTTATTTTATTAAGCTTATTAAGCTTATATACAATAAAAATCTATAAGCTTAATTATTTTATTAAGCTTATAGATTTTTATTGTAATCATTATGTTAATTATAATTTATTGGGTTAGGATTCATTTTATAATAACATGTTTTTGTTATTAATAAATTTGTTCAAACGCTGGTAGTTTAAATTAATAGAATTCCTAAGTTTTGTCGTGTAATAATTAAGTTTAATTTTTTTCATATTTCATTTGGTTTCTGGGAAACCAGTACATATGTTATAATTATACCTTAGTATATGTTATAATTATACCTTATATGTTATATGTTATAATTATACCTTAGTTACCTTTACTTTATATTGTTACTTATTCCTCTTCCTTATACTTTCTTCCAACACTGTAACAATGGACTATTAATGCTTATCAATTCCATATTAATGTCCATTGTGATGACCTACCATTGGATTGTAATTTAACAAACAGGGATTAATCTGTGATTAATGGTAATGAGCTTAGTTGTTCCTAATTAATATAGAATTTGAGTATATTATTTATAAAATAATAATAAACTTATCTATATTATCTTTTAATTATTCGCATATATGTATACTACAGAAATGACTATATAGTTATAATTTAATGTTTCTAATTTATAGAATATTATTGATATGTATATGTATTGTTAGATAATATATCACAGTATAGATTAACAGAAATTATTAATAATAAGTAACAATCTATACAATTAATATATAGTGTGCTAATTCTAAATATATAGTTGCTCAGCTATGGGTCTTAAATACTACACCGATTTTGATGCGGTTCTAAAGGTGTGGTAACCATTGTAACCTATCAATAGTGAAATATCACATTTATAAATAGATAATTTAAGAGTCCCTTATTAATTAAGAATATATAATTATTAAATTAGCATATTCAAAAATAAAGTAAAAATGTATGTACTCGTATGTACATACAATATGTAAGAATGAGAAAGGACATGCAGCAATAGTTCGGATATGTAGACAGAATGGTTAATGACAGAATAACAATACATATATATTGTAAAATGGTAATAGTAATAAAGTTAGGTGCCGAAGCACACTAAGACTTACGTAACTTGGCCAAATAGGTCAGATACCGGTTGATGGGGCAGTGAGAAATCTCCAAAATTGGCTTGGGGTGGCGTATGAAGAGAGTCATGAATGTAAAAGAAGAACGTCAGGTTTATATGGACAAGCATATTTGTCACTGGGTGCTCTCTGCTTACTCTTTAAGGGACCTGGCTTGATTATTTACTTTTATATAAAAGTATTGTACTCCGTCGATAACGTTCCAGTCTTAAAAAGTCATTAACCCTAAAAGTTTAACATTGTGTTACTAATAAATATGCTTCAGTTCCTGTACTTCATATAAAGATTCATGTTTAGTGCCAATAGGATCCAAATTAAGCTAGGATAAGGAAACAAAGGCGAATAATCCTGAACACTAATCCCTGGCTAATTTGAATCGGTTAATAACTGTATACCTAGCCACAGTTTCCATTGAAGGCTTGCTAAACAGTTTTCCTAGATCCGCGAAACGGGGACAATGGGTCGAGCTTTTTGCCCGCTTCCATTGTTAGTGAGTCTATTATTGCTTCCATTGTGGGCATAGCCAACGACAATGCCGCGATTACAGCCAATAATTATATTTGCCGAGTCTCTTGACCAACGCGATGACAAAGGAATTGCGTGCGTGAGTTACTGAACGCTTTTCGGTTCTACTTCGGCCTTAAAGATTTGTCGTTCTTCAACTATATTCGATTCGGGAAAATCTGATTATTATTTAAGAGATTTACTGTTTCAATAGAACCCAGTAGTTACTTAAGGCCTCATTCAATTCTTTTTCTTTTGTGCTTTATACGTACCACTTTTTGTTTATGTGAGGACAATACATATATTTTTTGAGTTCGCTTTAACAAAAATCTCGAGGTGTTCAATATCTCCGCGTAGCTGAAAATTTCTCTCTTGTTCTGCCCAAAGCCATCTACCAAAGGAGACCCTCATCCATTTCTTTAAGGGCAAAGGTTTCAGTTTATGCAGCCATCGCCATACGTCCTGGGTAACTTTTACTGTTATTTGTATAGCAATGAAGGCAGTAAAAATGAAAGTTAGAACTTTGTTAGATTTTTCGAATAGAAAATAGGAATTTGAGTTACGACCTCATCGTCAATTAAACCTGTGTCAAGGGCAGAGAGAGCAGCGTATTATTATACACGATGACACTCCTAGACACGACACATAATACACGTCAAGACACACTTCCATCTTATAAAATATAGTCTCATATTCAATTAAGCTGCCACTTTACTTTGAGCAGATAAACTGGAGACCTCGTACGTTCTAATTTAGTCTCGCTCTGAGAAGTCCTGTTCTCTTCATTGTAGTTCACTAAATTTTCTCTCCTTCTACATTGCGCCAATATAGTATTTTATTCGGTGACGTAACCTTTTAATGCTTACAATCGGTGTGTACAATAAAATAGTCTCAAACACGCTTGGATACGGAACCTTTTTGAGAGCTAGGACAAATACTTATTATAAGAAGGAGGATCTTTTTTGTATTTAAGTACCAAGTGACTTTCATTAACTTCTATTTAGTATAATTATAAATAACGTTTGGAATTTCATGGTCATGTGTGATTTGCTTAAGGTATTATTAATTTTATTAGTTTCGTTATGAAAAACCATGACGTTTCATTTGCATCAAGTGCTTAACGTCCATTTCTTGGACAGTTTAACCATAAAATTCTCCGATAACTTGGTCTCAACCAATATGTCATAGTTAAGGATCGTAAATTCAAATTAAAATGGAATTTGAACCGCCATGTTATCCGCTTGATGAGCTTTCTATAAATTGTTAATGGCGCCATTAATCGTGTTCAAGTACATTATATAACTAGATCAGCGTGTGGCTGAACCCGCTGATACAAAACCCATAACGCAACCGCGAATATTGTTTCGATGCTAACAACTCCATTAAATTGGTACATTGTGTAGCTAATTTATTGCGTGGCATCCACGCGTTGATTTGGCCAATTCATTACAATGTCACTATTAGTAACCCGTGATTAAATGAGAGCAGAAACTTGAAACGCAAAATTGTTCGCATTATTATGTTATGACTGGACTTTTGTGGGAAAAGTTCAAACATTGCTCTGCAACAGCACAGACAAATCCATCGATCAGAATAGACTTCCATATACTTTGCTTTTATCTTTTGCCACTTACAATTTGTAATGTGAATCTGTAACTTTCATAATATTAAACAAAATTAAATTTATGTAATGATTTGCATAGATTGTCTTTTTTAGGACAAGAAAAGGATAACAGTAGGTAAAAGTAGGAACCAACCGTTAGATTCCAGTCAAAAAAGCGACCGTAGTCCAACAAACTGTTTCATGGAATAGTACCTTCCCCGTCGTCCTCGGATGCTAACTGGTGATTATTTTTTTCGACATTTCACGCCATTATATTTCCCCCAAGTGAAAAGTGTATCTGAATCTTGAAACACCGAGTTTGTTTCCAAAATATCTTTTTATTTCTAAAAGGACTTGGTGGATTTTTGACAGTTATTTAAAGATGGCGCTATCTCTGTTTAACCGTTCTCCCCACCCACCGTCATTCGCTGGTGGTGGTTATTTTTCCCAAAAATGCTCGCGATTCGTCATGTGTCAACGCTAACCATGTATGAAGTCAACGGCCGAAAAACCCGACTCGTATTCATCGTGAAACCCGCTGAGATACATTATTTATAAGAATATAACGTGTTTTATGAATCTGTGTACATATGGGAGTGAATAATTTTATTACTATGCGTGTGTGTGCGTGCGTTGGTTTGTGTATAAGCGCGCGTTTTCGGGTAGACTTTAATATTTATAGTAACAATCATATTATTCAATATTGAGGTCAGTTTTATGTGTCAAATGAACATTTCTCATTCTGAAGATGGTATTCTGTTACTTTGATATCATGTTCATTTATTGGTGTTCATTATTAAATGTGCATTATTAAATGTTCATTATTAATTGAACCATTTTCGGTTTACAATTAATTAGTACGTTATTAATTACATACTCAACATTTTTTATTTGGCAATTATTATCAGAAAACCCAAAAATCCACTGCAGTTATGTAACTGACTCCTGTTGGACATTAATACTTAGGTTAAAATAGCTGTTATTTTAATTGAAGAAGAATTTCTCAACAGGTTCATTTAAATTAAAATCTAGATATAGTTTTTAATTTTAACTATGCTGAAACTGAAATCTAGTTTTAATTTTAATTTTATTAAAGCTTTTATTATTATACATTACTGTATTTGTTTTCGTTAAACTCGATATTTTTCTTCACTTCATTTCGAATATCCCTAACAGAAAATATTAACAAAAGCTCTCAAATAAATTTTAGAATAAGCATTCTTAACAAACTCCAAAAAGCAATTCATAAATGAAGCTCAAATCGAAGCAGGGGTAACCGAATAAAATAGCCTTTCAAAATAATTGAGTTTTCTTCTACCTTCAAAGCCAGATTCTCTAAAATTAGACAATTGGAGACTTAAACCTATTTCTAAAGGGCCCAATTTGAAGAGCTTAGGACAAAAAGGTCTATTGAAGTATTTTTTACCTGCAGGACATTGAAAGGGTTCTTCGATTCAATAGCACATTCCCTCCCATTCCATGTCAGCGAAATTACGGGCCATTTCAGGAGGTACTCGAATTATGGAAAAATTCTCCGTTTTAATTGATGTACCGCGTTTAGTTGTTTTAGAAATCATGTATAGGAAGTATTGTTATAATGGTTACAGATGTGGTATTTTATTTAACATAACATATCATTGCACGTGTAACGTGCTCAAGAGGGTAAGCAGGGGAGTAAGGTACGCCCAACTGTCACCAGCATTGTTGTGCATCCTGGCGTCTGTCCGTACCTGGCATATTAAGCTTATTAAGAGACACCGGGAACAAACCTAGACACCGTTCTACTACTGGAAATCTCAAGTTAGAAAAACTCTCGCTTATCAGTCGCGCTTGCAATTATTAGTCTAGTGAGGATCCCTTCACGCATATCGATGCGTATCGTATGCTCATTTTTCGCACATTACTGGGCTAATAAAAAAAAAACCGTTTGTACCACACATACCATTGCACTTGTTAGGAAATAAACTAATAGGTTTTATTGGTTATGTTCCTAAACCTCTACAGTGCTGTTATATGTACTGGGTCTCCTCTTATATTGAGAGGGTTAAGGCCATAGTCTTCCACGATGTCCATTACTAAAAATAAAATCTTAATGTTTTTCTAATCTTAATTAGAATGTACTTTTAAATTATAAAGAGGGTTATTTGAAGTTTCCAATTGAACCGAAGCGGATATTTCTGCAAGTGTTAGTTCAAGTCACAATTTTTACTACCGACGTAGGAGTTCATCTATGTAATAGTTCAAGTCCTCCCTTTCCATGTTCTCGAAATTACCAGCCATTTGGGGCGTTTTATGAAAAATTCTCCGTCGTACTGCCTGGAATGGCGGTACGTGGACGATTTGACACGAAATATCATGGTTGTGTGTATGTATTCCAAATTTGTGTGCTTATAAGCATTTTATTGTACAGACAGAGGTATATTATTGCCTTTACTTGCAGAAATAGATCCAATTTACTAAAAGTAGTTCTGCCTATACAAATGTAGCTATATTCTACCTCTACGCCAGTGTCCGTGGAGTTTTAGTTCAGGGCTTCGATTTTAATTTACTCGTATTGTTAGTTCCCATTGTTACAAGAAATTGTAAATGGATTTATCTCCAAATATTTTCTGAACCCTTTACATCTTCATGATGACGGATATTTCGAGTACATTTCCAGAAATTTCTAAAAATAGAACAGCCAAAACCTTCATCGTCAACCTCACGGAACGTTTTAATTAGCATATGATTCTAATGAACAATCCATACACGCAAATATGCCGAAGTGAATCTATATACATACACACGCAAACATATGTATATACACACACAAACATGTGTATGTGGGAATCGTGATTAATTTCTGGCGTAATTCGAGTCTCAATTCGCGAACGTAAAGTGATTATTATAATGAGCTCGCAGCTCTTAGTCGAGATTACGTGGTTGTTTCATTTCGTCACTACACTACGTTCGGTGAGAAACGTGGATATTGGATTCCAGGAAGTTCCTACCAAACATTGTGTTGCGAAACATTTGTGTTTATGCGTTTTGAGAATACAGGTGATATTTAAATTTAAAACGCACTTTTGTAAAGAGGTGCGCGCCATCGATTCAAACCCTGCACCCCCGAGTGAGAGGCTGAATTCGTAACCACTAGACCAGGTCTTCTTAAACTTTTTTATATAGCGACCCCCTTCAAGCTTAGGAAATTTTAAACGACCCCCTCCTCCATATAATGAAA
>DWEC01001045.1:0-14328 GCA_018245735.1 Microceris miodesmiata
CTATTATTGGAGGCCCTTTATCAACGCATCTAATTGGTACCTAAAAAAAGTCATAAAATGCCGAGTTAGGCTCGGTCATCCAGGTACTTCTCATATACTTGCGATACAATTCACAATTTGTAAATGTAGTCTGGATTTTCCTGATATTTTTAAATAAACTGTTATAAAAACTTCAACGTGACTCGCTTTTTATTATTTTCAAAAATGTAATTGCAGGGTATTTTCATGTAATATGGAACTATCCGATAGTATCTGCCTTATTTATTCTATATAAATTTAACTGTCGACTACCTTTGCTGGCTCTTGAATAAAAAATATTGCCAACAACTTTTTCGCACATTTGTTCTATGCGCAGTACTTGACGTATATAGGTCGTAAGTCTAGCCAAAAATAAATTACTTAAGCATCTATCTAATAGAAACTACCCTGTGAATTTTGTCAGCCGTTATTTTGCGGAAGTCCGTTGTTAATAGTGAAAATTATTTTGCAAAGGTCGGATACTCTTTTGCCAACTTGTAAATCCTAGTAATTGCTTGAAGTCTGTATTTGTGCCCAGTGGCATGGCAAAGGGCTCACCCCTATTCTGTAATGCACCATAAACCCAACTGATTACAAATGTTAGAGTGTACTATGCAAACACTTCATGTAACATGTTATGAGCTCTCTGAATAACAGCATGTAAAGTTATGAACAACTTAGCATAGTAAGATAAAAAAAAATAACATTGTTTTTATTTTCAGTATCATACTTGGGCATCATGTTAATTGGACTTGGTACAGCATTGTGTTGCTGGGATGAAAACATTTGAAATTGGATGAACCAATCTACCTTACGAGTAGATACACTAAACATTGGTTACACAAATTGAATGAAAATGAGCAATGAATATGTGAGACAGCAGAACAATATAACAGACTGTGGAATGTTTCCATTGACTACAGTTGAACAAGGGTACAATGCAAGATGGAGAAGCAAATAAGAGTAGACAATCTTATTTGCTTCTCCATCTTGCATCAGGGAAAAGAACAAAGAGCAAAGGAATCATCAGGAACATCAGGAAAAGAACAAAGAGCTATTAAACAGAGACCTGTTTAATAGCTCTTTGTTCTTTCCCTGGAGTTTGCTTTAACTTTTATTTATCTCTGTGTTTTCACTTCAGTTTACAAATGACTATGAATTTTCTTGATAACATAATGCAGTCTGTGTAATGTTTGTAGACCAATAACATATTCCTTTTGATTAATTTGTTGATTATTATATGCCAATAAGAATAACTAAGTTAATATATTTTTTAATGTGAAATATTTATAACTTCTTTTACTAATAGGAATAATGTTGTCTTTTTTTAAATGATAACAGCAGTGTTTAAGAATTATATTTTCTTCTTTATCTCCAATGTAATTAGTCAGTAAGACAAATGTATTGAGACAAAGTATATTCTCCCCAAACATGGATTCGTTATTATTAATAAATCCTTTATTATTTCTTATTAAGGTGAAATAATCTTATCCACAAAATTCAGATCATTGAATACATGGTGAAAAATTGAAATAAATTCGATTCTTGTTTGTAGTAGCAATAGTTGATATATTCATTATTGTGAAGTAAAATTAAACTAGCTTATGTTTATGAGCTTTACATACTTTGTGTCATATTAAATTTCGATAAATGGCAGATATTTTCAAGGAATGTATAGTAGAATTAGAATAGATAATCATACTAAATAAAATAGTGACTATTTTACATATTAAACAAGGCTCTAACAAATATTATGTTTCATGAAGTATTTCAAATGTATAAACCACTATTATAAGCTGTTTTCTCAAACATTTAGATAGGTAAGTGAAATTAGACCCCACATACATTAATTAAAAGAAGATACAATTATTTATACAATTAGTTTATTATAACTTACAATAACCTTATTTAAAAGTAGGACTAAAGTCTATCTAAAGCTTCAAGCATTATGATGCTATTTCCTCGAATGACCTGTAAAAGAAATACTTTGTTAATAATGATAATTTAATAAACCAGAGTGACTGATAACAGTAGGTGGTTGCGAGTAGCGTGACAGTAGTGGTTTTAAATTCAGCCATTCACTCAAGGGCCTGGTTTCAGATCCTGATCTACACCTCTTTATAAAATGTGCGCTGTGAGATCAAATGTTACTTGCTATAAGAGTGAAGAAAAACAAAAAGGAATCCTCCACACCATAACAATTCATAAAAAAAATGTTCTCTTATATGCATTAAATCTGCCAACTTACACTTGGTTACTAGCACGAGACTAAGGCCGCAACACTTTCATTTTGAGAGGACCTATGTCCAACAATGGAATGATAAAAATGGTGGAAAAAAATCAGAAAGCATTAAAAATGTAAGTTATGTAAGTTACAGTGTAATGTATGTAAAAAAACATAACATCACATCTCTATCCCCCCAAGGGGTAGGCAGATGAGTGTAACACACTCCCATGTTCCATCGGTTTCTTTTATATCCCATGAACTAGGTGGTGACCCTATTGCCATACACCATGCACAAATCCAGACTCCAAGTGATTACTAGAAATTCTAAATTAGAAAATCTAATAGTACCCGACCTGGGAAGCAATGATAGCCTAGTGGTTAAGAATTCAGCCACTCGGCTGTAGGGTTGCCGGGTACAAATTCATGGCACGCACCTCTTTAAAAATTGTGTTTTAAATGTAAATATCACTTGCTAACGGTGAAGGAAAACATCTTGAGGAAACCTACATATCATAGAAATTATAAAAAAAAAAATTTAAGGTGTGTGAAGTCTGCCAACCCGCACTTGGCCAGCATAGCAGACTATGGCCTTAACCCTCTCAAAATGAGAGGAGACCCATATTCCAACAGTAGAATTATAATAGGTTGATTATTACTTATTACATTATGATTTATAATAACCGGTGAAACATGGAAAGGTTCTGCATTCCTCTGCCTACCTCTTCGGGGATTACAGGTGTGAAGTTACGTTTTTATTATTTTACCCGACCTGGGACAAATCTGGGTTCAAAAACCCAGGATCTCCTGATCAATAGTCCCACTTGACCAAGAGGCAGTCAAATGTATGTACATTTTTATTTTATTGTGTTGATTGCGAAACATACAATAACACCATGATCAATCTTGTTTTCACTTTTGTCACCAACCCTAATAAGAACTGGGTCATAATCTACTACACTTGCAAAGTATGGGTTAGCAGACCCTAATCAACTGCTAACCAAAACTTCCGCTAAATGTCACCAGTACAGTTGGCAGTTTTGGAATAAACATGTTTCCAGGTTTTGTTCATGTTTCTTTATGTGAAAATGTCAATACTATATTAGAAATCTTTGATTTGATTGAAATTTTTGAAATTTTGAAATTTTTTTTAGTAATCCTTGTACTTACCACCATACCAATGTTATTCCTCTGTCCATCCTTGCACTCTTCAACTGACTCATCGAGAACCAGATTCATGAAAGGATCGAAACCTCTCAGAACACCAGTCACAGCTCTACCAGCATTTAATTTTATGGACAGTTTCTTGTCCATAAACCTGAAAGTGTTTTCCGAAAGTGCAATTCTTAGTACTGTTTTGGAATTAAGATCTTATGCTGAGAATTGAAAATGGTAGCGGTGGTGATGGTGAAATTGAAAATTGAGAGAGATTTGAGCCATAACGCTGTGTCATCTGTCATAATAATAGAAAAGAATTAGTCTATAATAGTAAAACTATATATTAAACAGTCCGTTCGCGCGCTATAAGAGAACGTAGAGATGAATCTTCGAAAACAATTTAACGTATTAGGATATCTAAACATGCGTAAATGGTTAAGTATTTACAACCACACGCTATAGAAACTAAGTTGATACGGTATCCTATTTATATGAATATAATATTTAGTTATTACAACTTGTTAGGTTACGAAAAACGAGGGACGCCTTAGGGAAATAACAAATAAAGCAAAGCATTATACTATTACACTCACTTTTTTAATTCTGGGGGATGTGCCTTCGACATTTTATGTAGATAACAATGCTTTTAAACCTCTACTTAAAAAAACCCAGCTTTATCGCTACTTTTTAATATACACAAGCAAGCCGGTAATTATTCTTGAAGCAGCCTTTTAACACAACCACACAAAAATACTCTATGGTCATAGACAAGAGAATTTTATTGGGCAGTTTAAAAACTGCAGTTTCGCGACACGTTATAATAGTTGAAATTTTAATAAATGAGTAAAACAAAGAAATCGTCAGTTATGTTGTACCTTTCGACAGGAAATGTAACTCTGTAATAGAAATTAAATTAACTACTATTATCTCTATGGATTCAAGAACTCTGTAAGCTCTCAGCAATGTTATAGTACTATTTCTGAACGCATGTGAGCTCAGGTGCCTGAAGTGTTGTCATACGCACTATGGAACATTGTCCGATTATTTCATATCTATTTAATCAATAATTTGTCATGTTGATAAAATATTAAGTATATTGTTAATCTGTAATATCATTTGTTAAAGTATGAACATTCATTTATGTTCACAATAGAGTAAGTTATTTTAAATGGCACTTGAAAATTGACTGTTAGAATAGTGTTGCTACTTTGAAAAGTATTTTCTCTATATAATACGACCAGAAGTAAGAGATATGGCTGCTGTTAGAAATTTCTCATTACATAATAGTATTTAAATAGGTTGAATAATAGTCACTCGTATCACATACAAAATTATGTATTTAGTACCTACCTAGGTAGCAATAGTACCAAACCAATCAACAAATAGCAACAAGTAGACAGCTGTGAAGATGGATGCTGTTAAGATATCCATCCGATTCTCATATAAACAGCCACGTTTTGTTTTCCTGATGTGAATTTGTAATATTTTTATGTAACACGCGTTCTTAGTGGAAAGTTTGTGTTTGTGTTTTGTTTAAAAATGGATGAATCCGGTATCGATATGGGATACGATCTCGCATCCCTTTTAACGAACGATTTTAACGTGGACCAGAGGATCCTGGACGAGATGACTTCGCAGCACCACCAGGACTTCATGTTCTACGAGCTCAAGTCTAAAGCGGTGCCCATAACCGAAAGGTAAGTAATCCTATTCCGCTTACTAGCGCGCACGAAGCACGAATTATTTTCGCGAGAGAATTTGCGAATATTTTTAGCACATAGTTTTATACGTATGAGGAACAATTTCACCGAAGTCGAACCGCCCGCGACCCTGAAAACTGGACTTGGCAAGCCACCCACTTTTTGCTATTTTGTTTATGTCCATTCCTCCAACTTTATTCGACCATTATTTTTAAGTTTACTTTCTTTTTGTATTAAACCTCCTACGTATTATTCCGATTTCTTGATCTACTCTATACATATTTCCCGTCAATCAATTCTTAACTAAGATTATAATTCTGTGGTGTCAATTTTGAAATCCGAATAATTTTCCCGCTCAAATTCCTATTTAGCGCTAAGGGCGCATCGTAACGTTGATGCAATTTTATGATATCACGTCTAGATTGTCAATTTGATCGTCGGATTGTAAGAAAGGAGCTGTTTATTTACAGTGTAGACTGCTCATCTACTGGCTACTTTCAAAATTGACCTCCTTTTTTACGTTTAGAGCTGACGAACCATTCGAAGTTTAAAAGTTAAACGAAATATATGCGTTCATAAATATCTGTTGTTTTTTTTTTTAATTCTATACTAGAAGATGTTTATTATTGTAGATCTAATTTAAACGTGCCAGTATTTATAAAATGCTGGCATGTTTTCCTTCGCTTAGCGGTAAGTTGTTAATCGTCCCTTTCGTGGTGGGTACATTGACGTGTATTATAATGTATACGTGATGCGTTGAATGATTTGTTTGTTATCGTTAAACAGATCAGTTACGTGACGAATGAAGATGCTGTATTCTAAATCAATTGGGTCCACTTGTCGTCATTAGAGTAGGGGCCGGCTGGTACTGTGGTACAAGGCGCGATCTGAGTTTGTCACGTGATATCAATCTGGTGACCTCCGATAATTTAGACTCGTGTTTTGTTGCTAACCAACGTTCAGCTCGCGAAAATATTAATAGTTTAATACTATTAATTCTTAAGTTTGCCTTGAAGTTATATATTTCATCTTTGTCCATAAGAACGTAGATAGGATACCATACATGATAAAATATAATGTAAAATTATGCAAATATAAAATTTTATATACAGTTATATATATATATTTTTTTATTTTAATCTAGTGTATTATTTCAAATATAACGTTTTAGCGATACACTATGAAAGTCGTATGGTATTTTTACAGGATTTGCTCGTAACTTGCGAAATTCATGTGTATATGTACATACATACATACACTATAATATACATACATACATATATATACATACTATAATGTAACACTGACCATATACGCCCAGCCATAATTTGATTACCTACCGAAACTTTCCGTGTCTCTTCTGTTGGTTTCTTTTATGATTAGATAACATGTTTTAGGGTGCCTTTTGGATATATTATGCTGTATAGTATACAGAGCTGATACGAAGTGCTCTTCAGCAACAATATAGGAATAATATGTTACTGACCGGTCTGCTCTTACACTCTCACGCGGAAATAGTCGTAGAGTAGCGAAATACTAAAGTTCTATCTTTTTATGTTTGCGCGGTAATTCCTTGAAGGATGACAACAGACCACCTGATTCCCATTATCGTAATGAATTTGAAAATAACTTTTTTCTTCGGTGTGGTCTTTTAAATAACATAGCCTCACCAGGTCACGCTGTGTGTCGGACATTTATATTTTTAATGTCTTGTGGCGCGATCAGTTCGTCTCAAACCAGACTGATATACAATGGTTATTACCAGAAACTAGATAAGTGGAGTGACGATATATGCGAAGTCGCTAGCTGCGGTTGGATTCGAAGAGATGAAGATCGAACGCAGTGGTGTGCTGTTGGACAGGCCTATGTCTAGATACTCGATAGAATCCACGGATATACGGAAATTTATACATATATGTTTTTATTAACAATTACTCAAATGTTTAAAATGTCTTGGGTAGGAATCGAACCTCCAATTTCCGGTTCAGCAGTCAGGGCTACCAAGCACTAAATCAACAAGTCGACTTTACAATGATGTCAACAATATGATATATGAAGACTACGTACAAAATAATTGGGTCTCAAAAACATGGTAGAAAATAGTCGAAACTTTTCATCTAAACAAAGACTTGTCCATTGCTAAAGTTGGCAGCATATTTATTATTCTATACGTGTTTCTTATTAAAAATATTTTTTATAGACCAAAATATAGTTTTACGCTACGCGGAGAACTGTAGTACACTACCACGTTTCATCAGTTACTTTTACGTTATTTGTTTTAAGCACTGAAAATAAATATGCAACTAAACATATTATATGATATGGCATTACAATGGAACATGTAATAAATAATGTGCTGCTAACATATTATTTTATTTTACATTCATTTTCATTCGGTAAAAAAAAACTTGGATTCATTTCAATAAATATGACACTATACTCGTATAATGCATATTTTTTCATTAAAATTTAAAAAATGGAACAAGCAATTTATTTGTATACAAGTGTTTGGCCATGAATACATTGTCATGCAAAAAAGAAAATAAAAGGTATTCATTGTTAACAAAATTGGGCTTTTGATCGAGGTAACATACGCAAGGTAATATTTGCATTGCTTGCAATTGTACTGTACTATAACTGGGTTTTCCCTCAACATACAAAATCCTTCACGTTACGTAATATTCGTCAACTAATTGACAGAGAAATTCTGTCTCTCTTTCCATAGAAAGATCCAGCGTACCATGGTACGTTTCAGGGCTGAAAATATTTTGGTGAAAATCGTCTTGGCAATTATTTGAATTTGACCAATGTGTTGTTTTTTCAAATACTTTGTAATTTCCTACAATATATTTACGCGAAGGGAAATTTCTAGAATGAGAAAGAGGTTTGTATAAAAATGTAATGTTAGTAAAATGAAATATTAAAAAGTTGGTTCATGGGTACGAAATTATGGAACAGAATTTAATCAAAATATAAATGAATTGTCTATAATGAAAACGTTCTCTTTGAATCTAAAATTTCTATAATGTTTCATGGAATTAGCCGAATGATGTATCTTAAATAGATCTTAGCGAATTTGTTTTTTAATAGTATAGCGCCTAAACATTTTTAATTAATCATTTATAATATTTTTTATAATATTAATTTATTACAAAAGTTTATTTGGAATAAGGACCGCTAGACTTACGAATTTAGCATTCACTTACATCCTTGAATCATTGGAGGACAGTAATTGGTATAGGTATGTTTTAATTTTTTATGATATTCGAGAGAAACATTTCCAAACAATGTAAATCGTAATTTATTGACAA
This sequence comes from Microceris miodesmiata, assembly GCA_018245735.1. Lineage (NCBI taxonomy): Eukaryota > Metazoa > Arthropoda > Insecta > Lepidoptera > Hesperiidae > Microceris > Microceris miodesmiata. The sequence continues at coordinate 8,412 of DWEC01001045.1, forward strand.
TATTTTCTCAAAATGATAAATACTTATTCAAGAATTTTCTTTTGTAAACGAAGTTGTTTTACGCACAACGCGATGGATCGATCGATTCTGCCGAACCCACATCCTAATGACGTCGTGTTCATCGATTCTTTGACAAAAAATATTAGTCAAAGGGGTGTCCTGGACATTTATTCAAAACTGTCATTTTTAAAATAGCGTCTGAACCAATGGCGCTACGACTACACACGACAGACCAAAATGTCAAGTTTTGAAAATTCATTAAAATTTCTTGCCAGACCGTCTAGTTTCTGCTTCATATATATTATTTTTGTTACTTCATGTAACGGTCGAGGTGGAAATGAGCCTCGTTACAAAACATAAATGAGCTTAAGTACAATATCATCAACTTGAAGTTGATCCAAGATCCAGTAAGAGGATTGTCTGCGCTATTTTTGGTCAGTTACTGAAGTATTTATTTTAATTAGATTTAATACGAATGAAGTTTTATTAAGTAAATGATACGTGGGATAACTTGAAATCCACGGTAAAATGTCATTATCTTCTATTTTTAAAGTGTCTACTACATTCCTCTACTTAGCCCTTCGGGAATTAAAGATATGATGTAACGTAAAATTTTATTAAATTCATATGTAGTGTTGTGAGAAACTAATAAAAGTAGATGAAGCATGTCAGATTTGTAAGGACCGAACTATTTACACTGGTTGCTCTCTCGCTACCCTTTAAGGGACCTGGTATGATGATCTAACAATAAGTTTTAAATCTTTTATCAAGATTGGTTGGAGAGAGCTGTCGATAAAAATAAATTTCTGGAAGTATCTCTGTATGGATGCGTAGTTTGTTCTGTAAAAATCAGAGCTACGGTCGCGATGTTTCAGCCGATAGCGGGACGGTGACGCATTTGGCTCTCATCTTTCAATAAAAACGTCCGCTTAAATTTCTTTGTTACATTCCCAATAGCCCGCCGCGGCGCACCATTATGCACGTCCAACCGCTCACGTAACCGTACAATCGTCGCGCTCAAAATTTTCTCAATTTTCGTAATGTCCTTTCACTATAAATAGACGCTCTTCCATTACAACGCGTTACTTTCGTCAATGTACGTACATACATTATTAATAACGGTAAAAAGAGCTGATTACAATTTAAACCCTACCCCGTAAAGGACTTAGCGTGAAGATATGTGTGTATGTATGTATGTATTGACAAATTAATGGGTGGGTAGTTTCAAAAACAAGTACGCGTGTATGACACTTAATATTAAGTGATATTTCATTCCCTTGATGGATTTAAATATTTTACTGGTATTTTGTATAACTTTGCACAGATATGTAAGCCACGGATTTATTGGGTGACGTATTTCCTTGTATGATTTATATCTACATATATACGTAGATATGTTGGTCCAAAAAATTATGTTAATACCAACTACTCTCTTTACTTACGAAATGGAATATTTTATTTTGAACTTAATTTTAATGATTGGTCAGCGTTATATAACTAAAGAGTGCGATTACATCATTCTACCACATAAATATAGTGTAATGCCCTATTGCCAGTTACCGGTTTAAATAGGTTCTACGTATTATTCGAAGAATTTTTGAATTTATATTTTTTATATTTAGCCTGGGCAACTGACACACGGGCTACCTGACATTAAATGGTCACCGTCGTGTACGGACATTTGGTACACCCGAGGTCTTGCCATTGCTTTGCCGGCTTTGAAGGAGAGCTCTCTTTGCGCTTAATCTAACCTGTACAGTAAACTAGTTCAGAATTCCAAACTCATTCTCTGTAAGGTGTAGCATGTAGTAAACGTTTGCGGGTATTAAAAATGTATGCATCCCTGGTCGCAAGCAGAGGATGATTTTCACTAATGAATCGCACCTATTGAAATACAACTGTACTTATACCCTGAATTTGAGCAATCCAGAAATAACAGTGCCATTGTAGAAATATATGTGATATCAGAGACTTTCGCTAGCAAGAATATAATTTAATGTATCACAATCTACTGCCAGTGGGATTGGAAACTGGAATGATTATACAATGTTTTTTTACGGGTTCGGTCTGGTACGTTCACGTCGGTTAATTCCTATTTCAATTTTTTATTCCAATTCTAAAACATTGTCTTATTCCAGTTCGTTGACAAGACAATTATGCAGTTCAAGTAATTGATGGCGAAGAGGTTATCTTATTACAATGCAAAATGCAAATTAAACATACAGGAGTTTCTGTCGTGATTAAAATGACTAGTTATGAATGAACACGCTGTATATTTGACTAAACATGTTTGTAAATGAAAAGTACTATTGTTTGCAGTAAATATAGAACTAGTGTAACTATGTTCTTATTCCAGGCGTTTTGGGATGAAATTTTAAAATTTTGAAAAATTTTGTAGTTAAAAAATTAATGTGCCAAATAATAGTATCAAGTCAAGGATTGGGTGCGATAGCACCCATTAGTATACCTATCTTTGGAAGTGGTCTGACCTGGTTGACGATGATGATAATGATGATAAACGTTACATCATCCCTATAATCCCCGAAGAAGTAAGAAGAGGAGTGTAGTACGCTCCCACGCTTCACCAGTTACGTTTACCTCCCACTATGGAATAAGTGATGAGTCTATTACTATGCTCCAGGCACAAATTCAACAAAAATCCAATAGTGCCTGACTCGAGCATCGAATTCAAGACGGCTCGATCAACAGTCGCACTTGCAACCAATTTGACAAAGAAGGCCGTCAATTACGATAATGATGACTAATAATATTATCCCTGAACAAGGTGACCGGTGGTAGCTAATGTGGAAATAATTAGAGAACATGAATTAATGCCTGCACGCCTGATTTTTTCTCAAGGAAGCGATTTTACTTTCGTGCGTTAGAAAGTGTTGAATGCATGAATACAACTGGAATGGTAGGGATTGCCATAATGTGGTAACATTGACTTTATTGTAACCGTGGACGCAAACCATCTTATCATTAGTACAAATATTTCTTGAATTTCTTTTTTTCCAAATTTTACAAAGTTAGTATCTGGAGTTAATCATCACCAGTCGGCCTCAATCCATTGCTGGACATAGGCTTCATCTGAGGAGTTTTTGCTATAATCACGACGCTGGGCATGTACGAGTAAGTTGGTCATTGCAGAGGCTACGCTACTGTCTGTCTGCGGCCAGGGCATTTAGAGCCAATTATGTTCATAAATTAGTACATCACTGTATACACAAATGATGTATGTATATAATATAAACTAGATTATGTAAAGTTTGCACGACTAACAGTTTCGAGCGCTAACAAGCTTCTAACTACTAATTAGCAATTGTACAAAATTAGTAAATCAAACGATTGAATTTCTCTCTAACGTGTTACGATGTTGAATCGACTCCGGATCCATTAAAATCCGAGCAATGTAAGCAATGGAGAGGAGTAATAGAAATAAAATAAAAAGTTTCTGGAAAGCTTCATTTTGACTCGGGATAATACACCACTTGATTTGTTTAGGATCTCTTATCTCCATCTAGTAAGATCTATTTCAGCTTTTTCTCATAATATCACGTAATTGACCAAGTATTGGGTAATGTGTAGCAAATAGGAGGACGGCCCATCTGATGGTAAGAGATCACTATCACCTATGCACTTCTGCATCATTCGAGGAGTCGCCAATGCATTGCCGGTTTTGAAGGAAAACTCCGATGAAACGACGGAAGGGTAGAACGAAGATTTTTTTACAATTCGTATCGACTTATCTCTGAACAGTTTGCAGTGGACTTCGCTCATCTACAAGCAATTTAAATAAGGTCTTCAATATTTGTTTACTGTGTACAGAGAAAGGCGTGTATTATCCGCCTGCGTTGTTTTTCAATGATAACCTTTTATCTAAATTAACTTGTTCTATTGCTTTGCTGCGACTTATAGCTTTATTTTCCTCTCGGTACGATTCTATTTGTGTTCTATGTATTTTCATATATAATGTGTTTTTGAAAAATCTGTTAATTGATGTTAATGCTTCAAAACTCACTATACAGTCCAAAGTTCGTTAAGCAACTTGACCATTTCTAGTCTTGTTTATTGCCAATTGCTAAAAGCATAATATTTTCAATTTTTATTAACTAAAATAACTTCAGAAAAACAAATATCTATATGAACAAAAATTAATGAAGTATACAAGACCAACCGGATATTTAAACAATAAATGCTTTACTATTGATATCTAACATTAAGATTGTGTTCTCTTAGACACATCGTTTATGAAACGATCAAACTTTATCTTAAAATTTATATTTGACATGGATAAGTTGGTCTGGTCTACACGGCTATGTATACAATTCACAGTCAATATCATCGGCGCCAGTACCAGCAGACATCGATACCAGAGTTAAGGGTTAAAAGGAACACTGAATAGATCCATTTGTTCGAATAAACGTTCAGATTGTGCAGCAATGTCACGAACTGGGGATGTCAACAAACAAGATACAATAAGTATCACTTACAAACTTTCGAGAATATTCCTTTGGGCGGTATGAGAATTATTTTTACGTGTTAATCTTTTCCGAAACATTTAAAAGGTTTACATTAAACGAATTCGGTTTTGATGTGATGTGGCAACTAGTTTTCTACTCATATTATAGTTGTTATTAGAGCGCACAGATTTTGGAGCAAAATATTTGACTCTAGGTAGATCCTAAATCACCATGGAGTTGGATTATCTTACCTTTTTGTCATTTTCCATGGTATAGCTTTTAATCGGCTAAATGAGCTATATGTTAATTCACATATACAATTTATTCGAATTCCAAAATACTTTTATTGGGACGATTGTTAGCATGAATGAGAAGGCGCTCCTGCTAGAGGGCATTTTTTTTGTCAGACGTTTTTGATATAAAATTTACTGTAATGTTTAAAACTCTCAACCCTGTAAAAACAGGTTCAATCCAATTGACCCCTGCAATGCGCGTGCTATTGGTCGATAACATGATTGCCTCTCCAATAGCGATCGAGTCGAGAATTGACCTGAGGATAAAAATTGATAAGCGGATTTAACGTATCTAGATAATCGTACGTTTCAATATTAGAACAATAAAAAGTTGTAAACACGTAATTCAATATATTTGCAATAATATAAAAAAGAAAATGTCTTATTAAGTTTTGTATTATAATGTCTCAAATATTAATACTACCCAGTAAAAAGTTACAGAGAAACTGTCTTCAATAACTTCCTTTACGTGAAGATATAAAGAGATATTTATTTTTCGATCCATAAAGAATTTCGTGTTATCCGGACTTATATAAAGTTGTTCTGAAACTGGTGTCATATTTTACAGGATTTAGGTTTTGAGTAATATTATTATTTGTCTGTCAAGTGAATAAGAAATAAATTCAGTTTCTGGTTATGTGTTTTGTATTGTTAATTCTCGTACCATATTCTATAGTGTCAATAATTGCGTTTTTCTTCATTTTATTCATTATTCTTCACATTTGTTATTGGTCTCCAAACAAATAAATCTTTACGTAAATCCCGCCTTTCTAATCTTCGTGAAAGTCAACTTTTTAAGCTCTATGTACTGTCAGACGTCTTTTATCGGTTCATCATTTTCTGTACTTCTCTATACCACTGTCTCTTGTCTCTAATTAACGCCTTCTGCCCGTTCAAAGTAGTTTTTCAATTACACCGGCTTTGAAAAGGCCAAAATACTATTAATTTGAATTCTTGATTATCCATGCGTTAAATATGATTATTTAAATTAGGTACTTCTATCATTAATTTTTTACCTTTATTACCAAAGCTATAATTTTTCACCTTACATATATTCAACTTTTTATAATTTACACAATTTCATACGACTATTTTCGCATTGTTTGTTCTGTATATTTACAATAGAATAAGATAATGAGAGCAAGTTTGTTTTTGTCTTTT
>DWEC01001046.1:0-14318 GCA_018245735.1 Microceris miodesmiata
GTCCAACATTGAACTCAGTGGCGAGACGAAAACATAAATAGAGAAAAGCAATCAGCAGTTGACGAGAATAGGGTGATGATGATGATTATAATCAATATTTTGCAGTAATAGTTTAATTATTATAAGTAATATAATAATTAGTTAATTTCATTTTTTTTTCACAGACATCAACCTTGAATTGAAACGAATGGCATTACTTTATATCACTTAGTTTTATAAAAATATTGGCATCACTGCAAAATAGTCAACGCACTTATAAATTACAATTATTTCGAAGCCCCAATAATGGTGAGGATGAAAAGGAAAATGTTGACGATGTCGAGGTACAGGTTGAGGGCAGCAAATATGTACTCCTCGGGGGAGATGCTGTACTTGTGTTTGCCGCCCATCATCAGCTGCGTGTCGTATACCAGGTACAAAGAGAATATTAGAGCGCCGAGAGCTGCATACACTAAAGTCACTATGTTGTTTCTGGGAATGAATATCGCTATCAGACCTGTAATGTACAAAAATTTACAAGTTAAAGTTTACATAAAATAAACAAGATACATAAAGAAACGGGTTTCCAAATATTGACATTGTACCATACATATTAGTTTTAATATTTCTTCATGTATGTAAGTACCTTTTCGATTAAGTAATTAGTGAGGAGGATTGCTTAGCGGGGATTCCAGGTTCGACTTTTACCACGATCAATTTTTTTGACAAGCACAAATGTTTGATCGACGTTGTCATTCAAAATCATCTTTATATAAGTATATGTTTTAATCTTTGTTTAAAAGCAGTCTAATTTTATCACAGTACATTCTCTGCATAACAAGGGATGGGATGGCCGCCCTTAAGTTATTCTGATAAGCATTCCATTATTATTATTATTTATTGTATGTACATATGTATACTAATGGCTCGTGTATGAACAATTGTTTAAAGAGACTGAAATTACTACAGCAAAGCTACGAAACTTGGCAAGCATTTCTACTACTTTTTACTCCTTCGCTACAACTTGTAATGGACCTATGAGTGTACACTTGTTAATAAGTAGTTTACCCGTGTTCTTAGTTTGTCTGTTGACTTACCGAACAACAATAGGACCATGGTTGCAGCGACCAGAGCCCCGCCCATCATTGTGAAATCCCATTTCGTCTGGAACGCGAAGAGCGTCAACGCCAAGCTCACCCCAGCTGTAATCCCGACTGCCATCATAACCTTATATCCAAAAAAAAGGTTACTCACAATGTAAAATGGAGATGGATTGTTGATATATGTAAATTTAGAAGGTGTCTCGCTCACATGTTTCTTAAGCCACTATTTTACATTGCGTATCAAAAATTATATATTGAAAGCAAAGGTATAGCACAGTAAGGAATATGATTTTTAATTATATATTTATATGTCATTCCATTGTGGGACAAGAATGAGAAACACTTCATCAAGTTCACATTTCTTTGAAAGTAAAACATGATTATCTGTGCCACAAAATATGTGATATGTGAATATGAATGTATACTGACCTCGGAGACATTGTACACGCTGGTGGCGACACCAAGCAGGAAGCTCTGCGCCAGAGTGAAGATGGCGAGGAATATGAAGTTCATGGGGGCCGTGCGCCGCACGTTTTCACAGCACGCCATCGTGATCAGACACACAAACAGCACCACCAGCGCTATCCAACTGCAACATGAATTTTATATTATAATGATATGAAAAATTCTTAAAACATTAAAATGCGTTAAGCGCTGCTGAGGTGATCATTTTGTAAAAGATCGGCACATTTAGAAGCACCCTAAAGAAGGTGAAAGTTCGTGATTTCTTTTTTCAGTAGCGGTTCCATACATCTGAAGCCACTTTAAAAATCAGTATCATTTCCATTACATTGGTCATTGGTTATTAAGTTTTCTTCAATACCTACCTTATTCAGTCAAATCGTAATTAGACAATGTATATAATTGCGGAGGCAGAAGCCACAGTTGCATCTGTAAAAATCTACACTAAATGCTATTTATCAAAACATCCTAATATCTGCTCTGAGAGTGCCTAAGTCCCAGGGCACTATGACATATAGCTCTACAAGAATGGCGCAAAGATAACTGTCCTTCGAAACTAACAACGCATTGGCTATTCCTCTAGAGTTCGAAAAGTTCATAGGCGATGGTGACCACTTACACCAAGCGGCAAAATATAACTGTTGTAAAATACACGGTTCCTTTGTAAAAATTCTATTGTTATAAATACCAGGCTAAATATAACGAAAAACATAATTTTCATTATACTACCGTATGCGATACTTACAACAAGAAAGAATTCTGAGCGACCCATCTTTTTGTGGGTTCGTGGAAAAGAAAGAGTGAAATGAAACCCATTGAAATCAGGAGTTGACACATCAAGATGGCGTACACCTGAAATACGAGGAAAAAAAATCAATTAACAGAACATGGAACAGCGTAATGCCGGTATTTCGCCGCAGAGGAGTGCAGTACTCTTAGTTTTCACCGGCAATTTTATTTATCGAATGGCATAATGACTGAGATTATTATCAAACACCGGACATACTCCAGACTCTGAGATGCTATTGAGAATTTTAAGTTAGATAAATCCAATATTTACTCTATCCGCGAATCAGATCGAGGATGTCTAGCCAAGCCGTCGCGCTTGCAACCATTGATAAATTAAAAAAACCGGGAGACAAATTAAATTAATAGACTAGGCTGGTATAGATCTTCGGGTCTTATATAAGAGCAGGGTGCAAAACTCATTGTTTCAGAAGCTACCCTATCTTGCAGGCAGATAAAGAGGGAAAAATTACAAGCGTTTATGTCCATAGTAATATTTTAGACCTTCGTGATCTTGGCAAGAATAAAACCTATATAAAAGTCGTATGTAAAATATATATTAAAATTTTTGACTGTGTTTTGTCAAAAACAGTGACGTTTAAGAAAGAACTATTTATTTTTCTTATCACACCGTGAATGTCTCAGAGGAGATTTGAACATAGGCATGTGATTTAAGCAATTTATGAAATACCTGGAGTATTAGATATCGATTCATATATAAATTATTATTCGACGAACGCTTTTACTATTTACGAGAAGATTCATGTGATTTTCTACCTTTCTAATGAAGGCTCTCCGTATACTTTTTTCTGAAAAGTCGAACCCCTGCACCTGCCCGTCCTCGCCATAGCTCTCTGGCGAGTATGTCACTTGCTGGTAAAGAAAAAAAAAAAATGACTTATTGAGATATATAATAAAGGAATATTTACAGAATTTGTTTCAAAATTACGTACGTGAATCATGTAATATGTATTTGTATTTCGATATTGCTTAATTTACGCGTGACGTGTTTTGACGGTATAAAGATATAACAGTTCAAGCTGTTTAAATAAGGGTATACATGGCTTCTGGAAAATGAAATAAACGAATAAGTCTAACAGCTAGGTTACAAATGTTTTTGATTATAAGTTGTTCGGTATATGATTCAGATTAATACAACTGATATAAATTAAGATACCTACTGAACAAATCTCATAATTCTGACATAAGTCATGTTTCTTTGATAAATAAGCGTACGTCAACAATCAAATCAGTCTGCAGAAAATAATGATTTGTGCAATAATCAACTAAACTGTGAATCATTTTGTTTTTCTTATCCCCACACCAGAAACTTTCGCACTCGTATGTAACAATTGGAAATCGGCAAATGTGATAATGATTACCTCAAATGTTTTTTTTTATTTCAGTGAGTCACGAACTGCATATTGAATTCTTTTCATACCGTTATTATACCAATTTACTCAACTTTTTACTTTCAAAATGGTAATATCTTAAATTTATGATTATTTAGGTACGGTTAAAAATGTCGTTAGTCTTGTTTTTAAATAAAACAATCCAGTGTACTCACATGAGACATCGTGTGTGGGGCGTGGACACCTCGACGCAGTAATCACAGATACTAGCTTCGAAACGAACTGATAATATCCTATTCCATGTTTCACACAACGTTCATGATAAGGAAAATCGATAAACTAACAGTTAACACATTTTTTTACGATTCATAGTTGGATAATCCAGGGGCATTCTAGAATATCCTTACCTAGATGAGGTCGAATGATTTGAAATATTTTGCAGTACACTTTGTGTTTATTTCTATTCGGTAAACGTAGAGGATCTCAGGTGGTATAAAAACGGATATAACAACGTTATAACTTTATAATAAGCGCGTCATTCTAGGAAATTTGCAAATATAAGACCTAGGTACCCATTTGAACTGCGCGGGAGGTGAAGTATGAATGTGCCATATCGATAAGTTTACCGTTTCACTGTTGGTTCTTAAGCCGTGAGACGTCACAAAAAAACGTTACAAATATTTTTCCAGCGCAATATGATTGCAACCTTGAATGCTTCTGTTTCAAGAATTCGACTGAAAAACGCGCGCGTTCTACCGTTGCACTTACCTAATACAAATGTCTGCTACTGTAGACATACCTTGTTTGTCTTTGAAGGTGTTAATATACTAACTCGGTTTAAAGATCTTTATTTCTCAAAAAAGACATTACATCACTTATATGAGAACATGCATTTGTATCACTTATATGAGAACATGCAACTTGTGATGCCTTATGTTGAAAATAGTTTTATTTTTCTTTTCATTAGAATTTGTTCTACAGTCATTTTAATGTGCACTCAATGAAATCATTGAATCTTTTGAATTAATTCATAAATGTATATGGGAACTGTAAACGAACATTCATCATAATCGACTCGACCTATTAAACAGCGGATGATCAAAGTGAAAATAGGAGAAGCCACCCGATACTCAGTCCCGCTAAAGTACCTACTAAGCCTTTTTGCAGGTATATTGCCATAAAATTAGTACTTAGAATTTTGTATGTTTAATATTTATTTTTAGTGAAGTCCTTGTACTTTGATTAGAAAATACTCAAGTGTATGAACTAATACCCTCACGAGGAATTTATTCAAACTTGTTAATTTAAGCCGCCACATGTTGTATAATTGCCACGTGTATAATTTATTATTTTTTCCGCAAAGAATCGAGTTTCATATATCAATAACTATTTCTTCAGATTTCTACGTATTTTGTTATTTCATTGAATTATAAACTGTTAAATCAAATTTGTTGAGATGTATAATATTAGTAACAAATTAAGTACATAGGTACATTATAATTCATATAATAATTAATATCAGTAGCTTCGCGCCAATTTTATTGCATGAGTACAGAATACTTCAAAGAATTTTGTGTCTGTCGCTGTCTTATTGTTCTTGTATATTTAAAACATTTATATTATTACTAAGTTTATTTTATTATTTAATTATATTCTTAATAAAAAAACAATAACGTAGCACGCTTTGCTCTTAGATACACATAATATATAGGTACGCTTGTTTTAATTATACACTTATGACCTCTTACGGAGAAGGCACGTAACTTATAGTAGGTACTAACTATATACTTGGAACAATACATACCTATATCAAATCCTGGCGCGCATTTATTTGCTTACAAAATGTGCTGGCTGGATCTTCGAATGAAAACATAGTAAAAAATTCGCAAACCTTTAGGGTATCCATAAAGTTCTTAGGCGTGTGAAACCAACTCCTACTTAGCTAGCTTGGCTGACTATACCCTTAAACCTTGTTTTTCTGAGAGGAGACCTACATATTACGTCCAAAAATTAAATGATGTGTTGATGATGATGAAATATTTTTTTTAAAATGTAAATAATGATTTGACATTGTTATTCATCATTGCACTAAAACTTATGTATTCTCATGACTAAGCGTGCCGTAAATAAACCCTATCTCGGCACAATATCGGTCATGATAACACAAGGTGTGTTCAACGCAAGGTATACGCGCCTTTATACTTGTTATTCATCTATATATTAATACGTGATGCCAAAACTTTGGACCCCTTTTTACGAAAATTGGCGGACGCAGGAGCATAAAATTTGGCACACTTATAGTTTATGTGCAGGAGAAGTACAGAACGCTAATATTTTTCAATAATAATGCTTATAAAGTACATTAAATCAATAAATAAAACATCACGCACACTACCATGCATTTGACACGCACACGCATATATGTATGTATTTAGGCGTAGTCTGACATTAGAACCTAGACAATGCTTAACTGATTTTTTTATGATTTACGGTCGAATTTCGATCGCTACTGGGCCACTAGGTATCGATAAAAACAAATGAGTCATCGAAGGCAGATGCACGGCGGCGGTGTGGTATACAAAGGTGCTGGTACGATATTGTTATGTTATGATCATTGTTTTTCAATTGTTATGTAATTTGTTTTTCATCATTAACCTCCACCTAATACCTGACAATTAATGGAATGCCTAATTTAGTACATATATCGAAGAGAAAATAAGTGTTTTTGTGCATTAGTTCTCTGAATTTCTTTAGTGACTCCTTTGTTTTATACCAAAACGGTAGAATTTATTCAAAATAATAATTTTCCAGTTAGCACCAATATACCAGCACAAGCAGGTGTTGTTATCAACATAAAATTCATCTATTTTTCATTAATTTTTACACTACACTAAATACACTATCGATAACGCTTATCGATAACAATAATGCACATCACTGCGCCCGCCTATAAGGCCCGTGAGTGGGGAGATAGGAAAATACTCGCTTCACCGCTCCCACGTTTTATGACGCAAACTGCACGGAGAAAAAAATATACTATAGTCGCAATAATATTAAGTATTGTGGAGTTTTATTTTTAAGCGTCAAGTAAAGCGTAAGATTCGGTTTCGGTTTCGACTGAAAAATTTGTTTCGGTCGGACATTGGTTTTTAGTATTCCTTAAATTCGAAAATTTATTATTCATAATTAACTGAAAACTCTTAAGAAGACGATATCACCTTAAATCCCATTTCAATTATGAGTAACTATATGAGACTGAATTTATGGTATATATTACATTTAGGCTTTAACGTACATTGTAAGGTAACCTACAAATTATAAGATTTGCTGCTGGCATCTATGATAAGAACATTTAATGTTTTGTTGTTGGCAACAATATAAGAGTAAAAAAAAAAACGATTTTACCGACAGCAAGTGAACGAAAGCTTTGATAAGTTACAGTTTTTAGTTATTTAATTTTATTATTTGGTCTGGACAATGATTCTAAACCGAAAATATGTTTTGGTATTGCTTTTTCTAGTTTGTGTTATTGGAAAGGGTAATAAGCTGCAACATTTTAATTTACTAATAATTTATCGGTCACGCCCAAAATTACTTGTTTACATCTCTCTGTTTCAGTTATCAGTATAAAGTGTTGGAATTGTCGTTCGAATAATGATCCGAAATGTGCAGATCCTTTCGATAACAGCACTGTACCGATTACTGATTGTAAACAAGAGCGAGGTTTGACTCATTTACCCGGCGTCAGACCTACTATGTGCCGAAAGATTAGACAAAAAGGTTTGTTACGTTTTCAAATATATTGTAATGAGTATCAAGATATCTATATCAGCTAGTTGATCACGCTATCTCAGAATTTCAAGATCCTGTCCAAGGGACGCTCCGTTTAATAATATACAAACTGGTTAACTGGCCACATAATGAACTTTTATTTTATTATTTATAGTGAATGGTGAGTGGCGTTACTTCAGAGACTGTGCGTATTTGGGTGAGGTTGGTATTCAAGGAGACGAGAGGTTTTGTCTCATGAGAACTGGGACATACAATATCTTCATAGAATATTGTACATGTAACAGCAAGGATGGATGTAATTCATCTGCGGTTTTCAATCCTACACCTGTATTAATTATACTGTCTCTAATAAGTCTTATTTACAAGTGGTCATAGTTACATGATTAAAGGGCTTAGAGACCTGTTCATTTTTAAATAGTTCAGTGGATATTATAATCAGTTTCAATTGTCTATCTGATGTCATTACTTATTCTGAACAAACAAATGTGGAAATAATAGCTACATTCAGCTCACAAACATTTGCTATTTATTAATTATCATATGTATCAGTGGAACTATTACTTTTTTTTAAACTATCAACTTATTGATGAATTGACTACCATTGACACCACAGCCATAGTTTTAGTAATCAAATGTATGTGTATAGATAAGTATTTGTTAAGATAATAATACTTTCTTAGAATCTCACGTACAAATTACCTCACTCTGTCCTAAGTGAGCCATTTCCTAACTGTCCATTCTTGCAGTGTTATCATTTCATCCCACTCATCATGACTCTTATATGATCATTACCTAACTTTATCAAAGAAATTTCTGGTAGCTGCTCGGAGTCTGCATATGTACCTGGTATATGGCGAAAGGCTCATAACGTATTCAATTGTGGGATGTAAACATAACTAGTGAAATATGAAATAGGGAAGAGCAAAGAACAAGGTCACTAATATGAAAATATTTATATACACTTAGGTATTTTGTGTACTTCTTTAACACTATTAATTATTTGAAGAACTTAAAAGGCTTTAAATTGTGTGGGGGATTGTAAATTATCACTAAACATTTTATAGTTATCTTGATGTTTATCTATGTGTATTCTATTTTACAAGCAATACATTGTTTTAAAAGGAATGTTCCTCAGGCACAAGCAATGCTGATTAAATCATGGTTCACTACTTCTAAAGTACTAGTTGTATGGATTTTATCATAGGTTTGTCAACTCATCTATCATTCAACTGGTGGAACTGGGTTTTATCTGAGTAAAAAGGTCGAACCTATAATTTTCACTTAAGGCAAACAATGGAGCAGCTTTCATATCCCTCTAAGCAAGCACTTAAGTATGAATGTGACTACCCTTAGTACAAACTATTAAATATAGTTATACATATTAACATTGGACTATTATACATTTAGTATAACCAGAGCTTGCTGAGGAATATTTCATTCTGTTTAATTGTACCTTATAGAGACTGAATCCGTCCATACTTATATTAAGAGAATGTAATTTGATAAAATAAATTTACTTTTTTTGAATGTTTTGTTTTATCTTTTCCTTTATATATAATTATCAATCTTTATATATAGCAGATTGATTATGTAGAACTGTTCTATTAAAAGCCCTCATATCTCTAATAAGGAAAGAAGACCCATTTTCTACCAAACAACAATAGTATAGTTTTCTCTGTCTATTACTGTGGTAGGACACATAACTTAGGACTCTTCAAAAGAAGGATGAATAGGCTTTTCACAGGCATGCATGGTCTATCTTGGATGCATCTGCACTTTCCAGCAGGCGGGAATGCGGCCATATGCTGGCTTATCGTATAAAAAATGATTTGATGAATATTAGTTATGTGACTGAAGCTATTCTATGTGTACTTTGTGTATTGATAGCAGATGGAATTTAAGCGTTTCAACAATGACCATGGATGCTTGCGCCCATGCAAAAAGTAAAATAAATATCCGATACTACCTTCTATTCATTAGGCTTGTAAGAAGCCAAATATGTCGTCTTACTTGTCGATAAAGTAATTACTTTGCTTCTGGAAGTTCAACTTCTTCTTTTGTTGTTGATAAGCTATTAACCCTGGTTCAAAAATGGCATATAGGTTCGAATACATTTCTTTGTCATTTGTTAAATATTGGTTCTTTAAACAGTGTAATGTGCCTTTTAATACAGCAACAAATGCTTAAGTATAATAATTTTTAGTTAGTTTAGGAAACTATTTTAACTTTATCCGCTGAGGCATCGTTCATTGGAAGCGAGATATCATAATTTTCCTATATGTTATACAAAGGTACATAGTATAAACATCTGCTTTGTAACAGAGTTGCTAACGTTGTTTTAAAATTCTTTGATATATCTTCAATATTTCGATGGGTCAGCAATGAACAGCACAGGAGAATGAACTGTGTAACATTGTAATAATAAAAAGCGAGAATCTTTGCATTAAAAGAACTGTAAAAACCTATACGTACGAGTGTGTCGTGTATTTTAATCACTTTATTAGAGGGAACCATAAAACATGTTAAATGAAATACTGGGCAATATGTATCTAACTTTATTAAAACTTTATAACAACCATTTAACACTATTCCTTGTACATGTTGATTTTATGATATTTGTTCCAGAACGGTTGATTTGCAAAAAAATGTTTATAGGTGCGTAAGACTATTAACAACAGGAATTAAAAACCAATGTTGCAAGCAAACTTGTAAACTGAACTATGCGTAATTGATTAAGCAATAACTGTTAGCAAAGTTACTAAGTTTTAGTATTTTTATTAACAATTTCGTTTTATGTACATTTTATCATTAGTATAAGAGGTCTTAATTAAATTTAATAACAGAATTCTTAACCAACTAGTGAAAGAAGTAAATAGTATAAATGTTAATAGAAAGCTTTTTTTAAATACCAAATGATTCATATGATGCATAAATAACATGTAAGTAATTTTATGTAGTTAGTTTATTATACTTACTCATTTTCATTTCGCAATTTGCATAAAAATATTCATGTAGGTAAAGGAATTTTAGTTTTTTAATGTTTACTGTACATTATGTAGGTACTTAGCTGCGTGATACCTTTGAGTTTAAAAATTAAAGCTTAATAACGAGAACCCCCATTCCTATGACATACAAGTGTGAAATTATCTACAAAAAGTCATTACATTGAAAATGGTTTACACGGTGGGTGGTTGGTTGGTTAGATGATACATGGTCCCATGTATTGAATAACAAAGATTTGTTTTATTTATTTCAATCAGAAATGCTTTTTACTTAAAGAGAAGAAGGCCGAGAGGGGCGATAATTAGCGCCAAAGTCTTGCCAATGGCAGAAGCGCTGTTGCAACCGTCGTATTCGCAAGTTTCGCAGAAGGACGTAACTTCGTGTGGTCCGTTTGAGCTGTTCGGGCACTGGTTTGTATAGTCATCTTGACGCTTCCAGGTGCATCCACGGGAAATTACTACCCGGTCTTGGACTGTAAAAATAATGAATACATAAATGAATACTATTGTTATCAGATATTACATACCTTCACTGTAAGTCGCTCACTGGGTAGATGGAGAACACCGAGTCGCAATGCCACGCTTGAGTTGAAGCTTAAGATTCCTCTATCGAATCCTCAACGAATACACCTGGCTTAATTATTTCAGTATTAATTAAGTATAGGCTTAGGTGTTTAATTTAATTCAATTTAATGCCACTTAGGAATCAACATAATACATTATAATATTTTTTCAATATTTTATATAGATTCATTACAAATTCGTCATAATTCGAATTGTTAACTTTATGTTAACGACTGAGAAATCCAATGTAGATTTTAATTAAGAGTTGACGGAATGACTCAAGTGCAAATTGTATTACTACATACGAGTATAACGGTACATGATATGCATTTGCGTAGGTTCTGCATAATTTTGCAATTGTGAGGAAGGTTATTTTGCTGCCTACTTACGAAGCTTACCTACTTCCTAAGAGGTAATGAATCGTCAATTGAGAACAATTTAATCCGTAATCCTATATCACATCAGTAGATTACAAGGTTGTGTACTGATTTTTAAAACTTTATTAGATAGTGCATATATTTTTAAAAGTTAAATATTTGACAGGTTAGGTTAAATTAAGGTTATCTATTGGTCCGAGAGCTGGCACTAATTCTTGGGTAGGTATTTGAGGCATGCTGAAAACTTGTCACATACCTCTCCTACAGCTATACCCCATCACTGAACTGCAGACCTGGTTGGTGAGTAGCGGGGCTAAATCAACCCATAAATGTTGAAAAATGGTTTTTTTCCCCAATAATATATTTGAGGCAATGTGCAATTTTTATGCCAACTATTTGACAACCGACACCGATTTAGATTGCCGCCATAACGGTTGTTAGTTGCGTGGTGTCATTTTGTGTCGGGAATTTGTGTTTGATAGTTGTTAAAATTCATATTATTTAGTGATTTATCATTAGCAATACATTACTTTTATAATACAACCCAAAATGTCATTGTTATAATAACCTTAAAATTACCGGTATCCCTAACTAGATGTTATTCAAGCACCATTCATACACCCAATCACAGTCAGTGTCCATAAAGTGAACTTCCTTATTTTTATTATTTTTCATGCATCATATCAGAAATCTCTAATTTATTTGAACACGTATTAGACGTCTCTTGCCAAATCTCTGAACAATCACCAGAAGTGTGAACACCATATTCTGAGATAATTCAAGCATTTTTTTATAACTCTCCCTCTTGTGTACATATACCCATAACCATAACAATAATCCTTTTTGTATAGCTTAGTTAACCAACCTAACTCATACGTATTATGAAGAGTTTAACAATAATGATAAGGGAATTTCGCGACTGTGCAATATGTTAGTTTTACTAAAAGGCAGTGATTCAAGAAACCTTGAAACAAAACGTTGCTGTTGTAAATTAGAGCGATTAACGACAACAATAGAATTGTATGAAATATGGACGTCCGTACAGACATGGGCAGCTAAATGATCAGTTAGGTATCATTAAGCTGAAGTGACACGTACACAGCTTGATATTTAAGGAAAATGTTATACCCACTTGATGATTATAGTACGTACCTACTGTGAAGGATGCTAACAACAGTAGAGTGCGTTATTACATGTAAACGTTGTTCTGTTTACCAGTGTTATATTGACGCAAAAAATGAATTTAGCTGTATTTGTCTCTCGTCTTTTATCATATCCTCATCTCTTTATCATTAAGCATGATTTCTAAACTTAATAATTTATTGAAGTATATTCGAACTTATAAATTAAATCGCCATGTATAAATGCACATTAAAATTTAAAAAAAGGTAGAACGGCCGCCATTTTTGTTAAATTGCTTTTAGATGTCTCTCTATGTGGGTTTAAACTCTTTAGATAATTAATTTTCTATCGTTTTTAATTCACGGTTGGAAAGCTTTATGTCTTCGTTATTGATTTTTCTGTGTTTTCTAGTTTCCAGTATCTTAATTGATTCAATGATTCTCTATAGTAAGTACCTCACGGCACATTTTAACGTCTGGTTAAATAATTATAAAAGCTTTTGTAATATTAAAAATCATCAAGGAAGGAAATATTCTCGAAGAAATTTATGTTAATTTTTTTCGTTTCGATATAATAATTACTTTGTTACTTACATAATTTCTTTTGCTTCTTGCAAGCAGATTTGGACGAAGTTAGGTAAGGGTAGGATGCTCCGGTATTGGAATCACAGTTATCCAGCCTGAAGAGGTAAGAGTTGTCCGATTGAGACGGTACGAAGGGGTCATTGCAGAGTGGACTCATATCTGATGAGCAGGTCCAGCAGCGGACCGGTTCGCCTGGAATTGATAAAGATACATTGAATACAGCTTCGCAAAAAAGAAACAATGTTATAGATTAAAAAAGATTTATTCCAAAATCATTACATTACTTATATACTTTATTAATCCTACACTTAGAAAATGACCAAACATGCATTGAAGTAAAATATATTCTAATGCTCCAGCTACATAAAATTATTCTTATAGTACCAAAACGTATATTTAATTTTAAAAGCTTATCGTGTTCCCGTATTATTATTTCGTGTAACAAAAAGTCTTTATAAGCTCGTTACCTATTAAATGAAAAGAAACAATAGATAATAAGAAAAAATATTATGCGACTCGTAGACTGATTCCCAAGAAATCTATTACCGTTATGAAACTAGAACGAACGTAAGAATGGCATAACATTGTTGGAATAATGCAGGAATAAAGTAGTTGTAGCGCAAGAAAAATAAATTGCTGATAATTGGTCCAAAAGTGACTAAAATGGTAGTCTATTTCCGTCTACTGCTAGACATAAGACTTTCCAATAGAATGCCTTAAAATGGTCGTAACGTGTAAATACATATTGTTTGATAATGATCGCAAATTTAATTTTTAGAACCTTTAATAAACGAATACTTAGTTGATTCAACTGTTCCACTTTTTTCATAATAAGCATAAAGTATTTTTTTTGGGATGGGTTAAAAAATCTTATGCTACTTAAATATGAATATAGCAAGAATATGTTTATTATAAATATTCAAACTTCGTTTCATGTCATTAAGATATTAATCGTGAGAAATACATCAATAATAGGTATTATGTTAAACCAAAAAGCTATTTAAATACGAGAAATAACGAATTGTTTTATGGGAACAATATTATTTCCTGTAAAGTGTTTTATATTAGAACATAACGACAGATCCCTTACGGGATAGGTAGCGAGTAAAGTGTATGAGTTTATTATATCTCGTATTGTTGACTGCCTCGTTGGTCGAGTGGTTGCAAGCGCGACTGCCGATCGGAAGGTCCTGCG